>JBBYHL010000004.1:13887211-13906422 GCA_038381835.1 Adansonia madagascariensis
ATGAACACAACACGAATATATAAATATATTAAAATTTATATAAAATAAATTATTAATACGTAAAAATTTATATATAACTTTATAACACTTTAAACACATGCAAACAGCACCGTCTGGTACCCAAGAAAGTAAAAAAAAAAAAAAAAAACACAAAAATTAATTTTGGTCACTACCATTATTGTCCTTCAAAACAACTTTAATGTCCCATCTTCTGTGGCTAAAGGTATTATCCCAAAATTCCAAATTGAGATATCCCATGCATTTGGGGTAGCTTTTAATTTAAGTAATAGATGCGAAGATTGAATCCGCATTTTCCTTATGAATATGGAAACAAATAACATAATTTGAACTAAATTATACGCTACCAAAAATCCGTATTTTCAAATCTCTTCCCCAAATTGCCTTGAAACTTCTCCTTTTGGTGGCGTGTAATATTAAAGTTCTAGACAAGCATACGTCCAAGTTTTATTTATTCTTGTATATTTTTAATATTTTACTAGCACGTCATACGATTTACGATTAAAGTTAAGAAACTTGAAATCATAATTCACATGATAAAAATTAATTAAATTTAAATTAATTCGAATTTATTTTTTAAAAATTATAAAATTTAAATGCAAAAATTTTTAAAATTAAAACAACTTAGAGTAATAATGATCTAAATTTATTGTCGTTAAACTCAAAATTATTTTTAAAAAATTTATATCTAATAAATTTTAAAATTATTTAAATTCATTTACACTTATTTAAATTTAAATTAAATAAAATTTAAAATAACTCAAATACGAAATAATTTAAAAATCAAATAATCAGAAAAAAAAAAAAAAAAAAAACTCTAAACCCAGAAGTTGGAATCTAAAAAATCTGAACCCTCTACTATTTGAAAAAAAATGAAAAACACACCCAATTGTAAAATGACTGGAATCTAGCATTATACCAATCCGAACCTGGTGCGAAGCCGCCTGCCTGAAACCTTTCAATTTGACTTTGTAGATCATCCGCTTTGACTTCGAATCAGATGCAACTTTCCCATGGACAACAATGTACAAACGTCTAATCACTGCTACTTTAAATTATTTCCTGCTTATTGACTTAGCACACTACGGCTTTCGCAGACTACGACTAAGTACACCTATGATGTCTTTATGTTTTTTTTAAATTATTTTTTGACAAAATAAGTTTTTTAATCTCATAAGTGTATTTCCAGTTTTCACATGTACTAATTTCCTTTTATATTAGTTTTTATTATATTACAAGATATATATATATCATTTTAATAAAATTTTTATTTTTTTATTATCAAAATATTTTAAAATTATTTTATTTATTAAAAATATAAATTTTAAATTTATAAAATATTAATAAAATAACATATATCTTACGAAGCATATTGTATATAAATCGTAAACAAATATTATCACAACAAAAAGTTATTTTTGTTGGACTTTTAACTCACCTTATGGAGTTTAAAACTCGGTCAACAATACATGGGAAACAGATCCAATTATTTATTCAACACTGATTTTCAACAAAATATTAAAACATCCAGATTGTACTATCTGGTTGTTATTTCCACACTAGACCAAGTCCATAGTTTGAACTTCGACATATTATTACACCAATCTAAATCTAATAAAGCTCAGGTTTAAGACGTGGTTTGAGGAGTACTTTAAGTGGGGTTGCCTTCACATTCGCCAAGCTAGCGCTCTCGGTCATGTCGACGGGTTCATTATCAGGTGTGTCGATGTCAAAGCAGTGGAGCACGCTAGCCATTGCTAAATGTATAACTTGCAGAGCTAGCGAGACCCCTGAGCAGGCTCTACGTCCGGCCCCGAAAGGAAGGAGTTCAAAATTCTGACCTTTTAAATCGAGGTCTTTATGGGTTGTCAAAAACCTCTCGGGCTGGAACTCATCGGGATTGGTCCAGATACGCTCATCATGTTGAATTTGCCAAGCGTTTAACAGTAAGCGTGTGCCAGGGGTTACACGGTAACCATTTGAAAGGGTGCACTCTTCCATGGCTGCTCGAAGGGCGAGTATAGGGCTTGGTGGGTACAGGCGAAGTGTTTCCTTGATAATTGCTTGGAGGTAAACCAGGTTCTTGACATCAGACTCCTCAACATGCCTATCTTTTCCAACATGGATGTCCAATTCTTCTTTGGCCTTTTTCAAGGCATGGCGATTGTTAAGAAGTAAACCTAGACCCCAAATGAGAGGAACCATGTTTGAATCAGCTGCACCTAAAATTAAATTCTGCCGAAAAAGAAAAAAGCTTATGAGAAATCGCAGATGATTGATGGCTCCTAATAAGTTATTGTCAAACACTCAAAAGTCAAAAACCAATAACACATTAATCATAACTCATAGAGAAAAAGAGATAGTTCATATCTCTATTCAAAGTTGCAATCATGTTATCTAAGTGTAATTCTTTATTTCTTTTATCATAACCATGGAATTCTTCCAACCGACTCAAGTTCTTTTAACCATAGACAGTTGTGGATCGAGGTTTTGACTTCTAATTTCTATATATAAAGTAAAATATAAATTGCCATCATTTGTCGGATGGCTGATGCAAAGGGAAAAGATATCTAACATTTCACATGATTAAGCTTTAACCACCAACCTGTTCTTCTGAAGGCAAAATCAATTTAATTTGTTAGTTGAGACAAAAAAAGAATTGGTCAAGAATACATGTAAAGTATTACGAGTAAATACTACTTAAACGTCGAGCCTGAACGTTACCTGAATCACATCTAAAGCCACAAAGAAAGATCTTTAGTAAAAGTCTTAACTTTTAGGAATTACTGTTTAAGAATTAATAGTTTTTAATTGCTGCTTTTCCAAGTTTTTAAAGTACTTACTAGGCAAGTAGCCTTGGTAATAGTATCCACATCGATGTCGAATCCCGAAAGCTTTGCATCTTCCGTGACAGTCAGCATCACATCCATGAAATCTTGATCTTCCTCTCTGTCGCCACCTGATCGTCTCTTCCGTTTATGCTCGTCAAGCCAGCCTTGGACGAAGACGTCCAATTCTTTAGCTACTCTTCTCATAGCTTTCTTATGTCCTCCGATGTCCAACCACCCAAGAAATGGGATTGCATCTGACAACACGAACGTCCCAAAAAGGTGAAAGTATTCTTTTATCGATTTCTGGCATTGACGTGCCTCTCCCTCATCAGAATTAGCAGTATCTCCATAGTATCTTTTCCCCACCACTATTCTGAAAGCCAAATTATGTGTTAAGTCTGCGAACCACTGCTTCATGTCTACCAAAACGCTGCTCTGGTCTCCACTACGTTTCGTCATCCAAGTGTCGTACAATTCTTTGATTCCAGTATGTACCTCTGAAGCTCGTGTCTGCTTAAAGTTGTACATGTCAAGGCGGTGGTTTGATAGAAGCTCAAGGGTCGTTATCTTGCGTATCTCACGCCAGTAATCTCCGTAAGGAGCAAACCCGAACATAGCATAGTCATAACCTAGCAGCTTTGAGGCAGATAGACTTGGTCTGGTAGCGAAAGCCTTATCATGGATTGTTAAAATCTCTTTCGCCATTTCCGAATTACCTACCACCAAAGCTTTATGAGATCCTAGTCTAATACTAAAGACCGGTCCATACTTTTTAGACAAGGCAAAAAGTGTCCTGTAAAGGATTTCATGGCTGCTAAAGAGGTGCAGGTGCCCAATAACCGGCCAAGCACCTCCAGCTTCAGGCACACCGCCACTCTTGCCCCTTCCATTGATAAATTTATATATTAACAGGGCAACAAGGCTAGCAATGAGAATAGATGGGAAGTATAAAAGGGTATCCATATTTGGATCAAAACCAAATTATGGAAATAAATGTTTGGTGTTTGCTTTCATTAAACATCCATGCATGTATTTATACACGTTAAGAGAGACAAAAGTCTGATTTAATAAGTGTTTTTAATTAGTTTTGTCAACTTTCATCCAATTTTGATTTAGTCTTTCTTCATTTGTTTTGAATCCCTAATTTTTTCCACCTGTTGGTATGATGCTTACATAATTATTTGATTCACATTTTCTGATTGAAAGATCAGTATCCGGCTCATAGATTTCTTAATTTTTTTAATATTATATAAGAAATATGTTATCTTTAATTCGTTTCTCAATTTTAAAAATTTTATAATCGATAAATAAGATAATTTTTTGGACAAAACAATTGCTAGTTTTTTAAATACCTGCATTTCAACTTAAAATATCCAAGTTGCTGTGGAAATTTCGTAAGAAGCAAATCAATCAGCTTGTCATTGACCAACTATTTTGGTAGATTAAGTTCAATCCAGTCTTATCCTTTTAATTATTGTTATTATACTTACCTTGGACAGACCGGGGTTGAATTCTTAATTAAACGAACCACATCCAAATAGATTCAAAGCCTTTAATTTCCGTTTTCCATTGTAAGAAACAGGATAAACAAGTTAACATTGAATATATCCATGGTTTCATTTCCATTTTGTAGTCATAATTTATTCAATTATTCTCATATATTGTAGTTGACCTCAAATTATTCTTAATTAAACATCTATTTAATGCTGACTTTAATGCATTTTTTCTAGATTTATTACAATTATCGGTACCTATATAAACACATATTTTTTTCTCAAATATATTTGTGTACATATGTATATAAACATATGCTTTTATTGGCCTTAATTTGATCACCTCCATTTTAATATATATATATATATATTGGCAAAATGCTTTTATCTAGATTGAATTGATCTTTGATGAGATCACCTTCGTTTTAATACTATTTTTTTGCGACAACGAATTGGTCTTTTTTGATCACCCACATTTTAATACCGTTTTGATTTTCTTGTTCTTTTCTTTTCATACTTTGGCTTCTGCATCTATATAATATACTATTTCATTGGTAGTTCCTATTTGACTAAATGGGATCATTTGGATTTTCAAAATTGAATTAATTAGGATAATAATTATGGGATGTTAATCTGAAATTTAATTTTTATTTTACTTCCAGTAATTGACTTCAATCACTTCTTAATTACTCAAATGTAATAATAAGCATATTTAACTTCCACACGTCACATATCCTCCACCCCCACCCCCAAGTAATTACTCCTTAAATCACTTAATTTGTAACAATAACGACGTAATTTCCATATACAATGTTTCCCTAAGCAACCAATTAAAATTAGTGCTTAGTCATTCATTCCTTTGTACCCTCTCCAAGTTTCTTAATACTCATTTTTTCTTGTATATCTCTCTCAAATCCCTATACTTTATTTCTCAAAAAATCACATTTTCTCCCCCCTCAGTATTTTATTATACAAGCAGGATAGTTCATTTTTCCCCCTTAAATCCACTTTCTTTCAATTATTTACACATACCATCTCATTTTTGGGAGACATAAACAAATTATTAAGATAATTTAATTTGAATAGTTAGATTAGAATAAGGGATGCTACTATATATAATTTATATCCGCCAAGTTGCCATACCATGATGCCCTTAATTTCCCTCCGTTCAAGAAATTATTTGCACCGCGTTTGAACTTTGAACAACCCGTGGTGGGTGGTCAATATTGTCTCAATTTGATTATGTCTTCGTTCATCACTTGGAACACAAGTTGTCGATCGCTTAAATTGAATGTGCTTTCATAATATTACAAATTGCAAAAAAATGTTGAATTTTGAATTGAGACGTTTGAGAATAGCGTTTTAGTGACACACTGTCAGCTTCTGTTTTAGTATTTAGAACATGTCAAAAGAAAGGGGTTTTTGAGTCTGATGGTGATCGAAGTTGATGGATCTGTTTGCTTCATTGGTTGAATGATATTTTGTTCAGATTTCAGATTTAGATATTGTCATCGAATGAACTCGGTCCTTCAGTGGCTGGCTGCTGCATGCTGCTGTTCCTTACAACCCTTCAGAAGGTAGTGTTAATGCTACACTTTTCTCATTATGCATACACAAATACAAACCTGAGAGCACTTGCAAAATTCCCGAACTAATAAGAGAAAGAAAGAGAGAAAATTAGTACCAGTTGCTGAGAACTGAAATTAGGGAGATTTAATTTGAACAAGTTATGACAATAACAAAAATTAAATAAAAATTGTAAATATTAAGATTTGAATAGGGATGGCAATGAAGTGATCAGAGGTGGATATTGGAAAATACGTTTCCCCTACACCGATAGACTGCTATGCTCCACCACCCATCTCCTCTATCATCAATGTTGAATTTTAAATATCACTATCACTTCCATAGATATTGAGTATATCTATTACCACCTCACTCTGCTCCACCCTATCCGATATTTTTTTTTTACTTATTTATATGTGTTTTAAATAATAAAATACATATATTAAGAGAAAAATATTTTTGAAACATGTCTAAACATAAAATAATAAAACATAAAACATATATTATAAGAGATGTTATCATATAATTATTACATTATTCTTTTTTAAAAAATTAAATATTTAAAAATAAAATAATAATTTTAATTTGTAAGCTTGACAAAACAGGCAAATACCATAATTACTCTATACTCGTCTTACAAACGAAAAAATCCACTCCACCATGCTTTTATCATTCAAAAAAAATTTTTACTTCAAACAAATTAATTCAAAATCTATCAAATAATTTAAATTTTACCATCGATATATTTGAATAAAAGTAATCTAAATATCAACATTAGGTTTTTTCCGCTGCCAATGCGACTTTGCGAGGGAGACAGGCGAGCTGGTAGCGGATAAGCGGAAGTTTGTCAAAAAAAGAAAAGGACTCTGAAAATATATGTTTTCACACTGTTGATGCTAAAATTTTCAATTTCCAGATTGCCCAACGGAAGGGAGTAGCTCTAACTCGTACTTGACACCCAGTAACCACATGACAAGTGGTGAGAAGACATCGCACTAGATATTTAGAAAATGGGTCCGTTCTGCTTGCTGCTAAAGGCAAAGAATTTTATGTAATAGGTAAAAGACAAACAACGAAGGGACAAAAAAGTCTATCACTTGTCCAAAAATATAGAGTATAGCTTTGAATGGTTAGGGCTTTTAATTTGGAATTGGACATAGGGTCCACGGTCCTATGGCCTAAATTTCGCTTCAACTACTCCTATAGTGAGCAAAGCCCAAAGAATATTACAAATTAAACATAAACTAGTAAAAATACATATCTTATTTATGAAGTTACATGCGTACGTACATATATAACAGATGCATATATAAACACAAAAATATATAACACATTCCAACATAACTACCCATGGAACAGGCAAGCTACCTTTCTTCCCGGAAGTATAAAATAGTTGCACATAAATATATAACACATTCCGACATAACTGCCTGTGGAAGAGGTTACAAGTCCTTGAATCAATGGTTTCAGTCACTCAAGTCGGTGTCTTGGACGGCTTTAATCTCTTGTAAAATTTGCACCGGAGGTTCTTCGGTGGGATGTTGGTTGTGCAAAGTAGACATATCCCCTCTATCGTTCACCTGATCAGATTCAGTTTTAATCACCGAGCTTTCATGGAGTTCAACTTGATTCTCTATACTTTTATCAGCTGTTTTTCAAGAACAAAATGGTGGTGACAACAAACTCACGAGCACATAGTTTTGCAGGAAAATCAAATAGATCCTAACTTACCCAATGATGAGCCCAAATTTTCATCTTCAACAGCCTGATTCTTATAAATGGTTACTTTCAATGAGGTTTCAGCGCCCTCGGTCAGCTCAAAGATACAGACATCACCAAGTTCTAAATTATTATCCAGAGCGAATTTCAGCCAACCATTAGAGAGTCTTGCTTTTGGATTTTCAATCCCGTGTTGGTAATACTTTACTGGCCAAGATTTTCCATTCGAAAGGCGAAGAATGACATCTTTGAGCGTCTTTGAGAAATGCTTCCTAGCAAAATTCTCTGGTATACTCTGTTCATACAGATACAAACAAGTTAATTTAATATCATTCAAAGGAGAGATGGCAAAATGCTTTGGATTGATTCCATTTCAACTGGAAAACTAACCAATTTATTTGTCCGAACATATGATGGCTGTAAGACAATAACAAAAAATGGATTTTCAGATCTGAAAGCACTAGCTTTTTGAAAAGCTTTTGATTTTTCTGAAGCATTCAATTGCTTCAGGCAGCCCCAACGTGGATTCGATGCTCGAGCAATCCTTTTCAGGGGATTTGGCAGACGAAAGCCTTCAAGTAAAGCTGATGACTCGTTACTATTAGCATTCTGACTTGTGTAAACGCCCACTTTGAATGATATGTCGGTGCAATTTATCAGCTCAAAGGCGCAAACATCACCAACGTGTATATTGTTTTCCCGCACGAATGTCTCCCAACCAGTTCGTAGACTTGCATATAACTTTTTCTCGCGACAGCAGCTAACAGTCCAGGTTTTCCCATTTGAGTTGCAAAGAATTACATCACAATGATCTTTCGTCAAATGTTTCCTCACAAAGTTGGTTGGTATACCCTGCAGAAAGAAAAAAAAATTATAAAACAAACTTCTATCCAAAAGGAAAGGAGCCGCAACAGAATGTCTCGATCGTTATTCCCGGCTTTGATTTTTTCTGTCACCCATTGAATGCTGATATTCATCAGAATTTACTATGTCTGTAACCACGATAAATATGGTATAACCACAAACGTGTCGTGACTCATGACTGCAAGTTAAACACCGGAAAGGATAAAGAAAGGAAAACAAAGAATTCTATTGCAAACAATAGCAATGGTAATGCTTAAAAATTTTGCTCGTGTCTGCCAACTTCAGATATATTTTAGCCAACATATAATGGATTCAGCAGCATTAATCATAAGATCTAGTGGGAATTTAATTTGATTGCTTACCAGTCTACATTTTTTACCGAGATCAACATACGATGGTTGCATGACAACCAGAAAAAAAGGGTTTTCAGATTTAAAAGCACTAGCAGCTCTCTGAAGAGCCATAGTCTTTTTACCAGCCTTCAATTGTTGAATCCTACGACATCCATTATGACTAAATTGTAGAGCCAGAGTCTCATACTTCACATTCCTCTCAGTTTTGAAAGCTGAATTACAACTTTTCATCATCTTATGAGGGCGGGGACATGGCAATGGCGATTTCTCCCTCGTTTTCCTGCTTGGAGAGATGTCCTCTATGATCTGTATAGAGTCATCATCGTCAGATTCCTCTATGTTCTGCTTCAGGATATCTTGGGATCGCCCATGATTATTGCTGGTGAATGGATATTCTATCTCTGAAGTGCTCTTATCAAATATGAATACTTTGAAATTGCAGTTCCCTTCATATCTGAAAACCAAAAAATGCCCAAACTCCAGAGAGTAATGATTTGAAAATTCTTGCCAGCCTTTTTTCAGCCAAATTTTGCCATCGCATTTTATCAGCTCTACCTTCCATACGGCACCAGTTGGGACCCTGAGTAGTGCTGGGCTTGACATTCTATTTCCATATTTTTTCACAAACTTTGTAGGAATCCCCTGCCAAAAAAAAAGAACTTCCTATCAGGTTAACATTATCAGTATTTAGTTATTGAAATTAATGCAATCACATCTCTTCACTAGTAACACCAAAGTTTTTGACAGTAAGAAGTAAGAACATTGCAATGAAGATAAGCAATCTGTAAACAAAAGATAATAGTAATTTTAACCCGGGAAGAAAAATGACATACAAGATAGCTGATTCAACATGCAAGGCATAATGTTTATGTTTTTTCTGTCAAATGCCATATGCCATAGAAATAAATCACATTTGTGTTTGTTATTTTCCCATTTTAACATACAAAGCATTTTCAGGAGTCCATGCATGAATTACTTAAGAGATCATCCAAAAACAAAAATCAGATGAAAAGAGAGACGGGGAATAGATACAAGTTTGCCTTCCTGAATTGTGTGTTGGAGAATTATCTTGAAGAAATGAGGCGAATTGCTTGTAGACTTCGAATGCTCATTGCCTTTCTGGTGAGAAGAAGCCATACTTGAACAGCTCCAGAGAATGTGTCTTTGAAAATTTAACACCAAACCAAGTTAAAAAGAACAATAATAACTGGAAATATATGTGGAAAACTCATAAATAGCAATTAATGCAAATTCAGGAAAACAATAAAAACAGATGAGTGTTGACTGAAAATTCTACTCTTCTTTGGTCAAACTGTTCAAACGAAAACCCATTGGTTAATTTCCACCAACAGATGCTAACCTGTTCTTTTGACTGATAATTGACATAAACGTACGCCTGTGGCTGGTACAAATTTCCCAAACCTCATGCTTTGGAGATATGGTGATTCCGTGAGGCATTTGCTTGAATATTTATGTCGCTGAGTGCCACAGTTGGCGATGACAAACTGGGTCGTCACAGTCGGACCAAGAACCAAAAAACGAAAGAAAAACCATTTTTCAAGTTTTCTACATATTATTAATTGCTAATTTCAGAAAATTATAAATAAAAGTTTTGTAGTACTCGTTACATTATCAAGTTAAGCTCGTATTTCTCGACGTAATGATCGAACTAAATAAGAATCTAGTTTGGAGTTGATCGACTTTATTTTAGATTGGAACCTTACTTAGATCTGATGACTTTAAAATAAAAATAAGAGCACCCAAGAAAAAAAACACTAGTACTAAGATTAGAACCTTAACAAACAGTTATATAAATAAAGGAAACTAGATATAAGTTCTATAAACAACAATCTGGCCTGTCTCCTGACCGGCTGATATGCTTCTACCAAATAACAGAAATGTCCATTATAATTAATGACCACATTTTGAAATGGATACTTTAAGCAAGTTATTGCCGACCGCGTCCAGCTCATAGAGACATATATCCCCTTCTCTTAGAGAATTCTCTCTTGCAAATTCGATCCAGCCGCTGGTTAATTTAGCAGCGCGAAATCGTGGGTAGCTTTTTATCCCGACAGGCCATGATCTATCTGCAACCTCAAGTATCAGCTTCCGGATATTTGGCTTAAAATATTGTTCAACAAAT
Organism: Adansonia madagascariensis; assembly: GCA_038381835.1. NCBI lineage: Eukaryota > Viridiplantae > Streptophyta > Magnoliopsida > Malvales > Malvaceae > Adansonia > Adansonia madagascariensis. Next base: position 13,898,202 of record JBBYHL010000004.1, read on the forward strand.
CTAAATGGTATATCCTGCAGAAAGTAGATTCCAGAATATTGTTACTATTGTCACTGCCCTCGGAGATATATATATATGATTCCTGAAAAATTCTATGAGTAACTTACTTAGGAAATTAATCAAAGGCCACACTGGCCGAAGTATATATGCAGGAATTCATTGATAATAAGCCTACCATTCGGTGTTCCTTCAGGTGCAATGGCAGCAAGGCTTTTCTGAAGAATGGAGGCACTGAGACATAGGCTTTTTCTCTAGCAGCTTTCAGAGATTGTGAAGTCGAGCCTGAAGGGTCCTGGCTAACTCCTGCACCAGGTTCATTTTCATGTATCCAGTTAATTAATGTTAGGCTAGAGATGCCAATTTCGTCATAGTTAAAATGATCAGATTGATTAAGCATAATCTATAGTTCAAATGATCCTGATCGTGAGAAAATGAAAGGGATAATGACTTGAGGACTTACACACCTTCTGTTGGGTGGCAATCTCCATCATCTGCAATAGCCTGGAATATGAATACTTTGAAGGAGATTTGTATGTCATTCGAATTCATCATCTCTAGGACACAAACATCTCCCACTTTTAGTTTATTGTCCTTGACAAATGCTCCCCAACCATCACAGATTCTTGCGTTTGGCCTTCCAATTCTTTGCTGACGGAACTCTGCCGGCCACAATTTCCCATTTGAAAGACAAAGGGCTACATCAACGTTGGTGAGGGTACTCTTGAAATATTTCCTGGCGAATTTGTTTGATATACACTGGTAGAAAAGAAAATTGTGTGCCAGTTAACTCAATTTCTACCAACAGATTCATTAGCAAAACAATGATCAGTAAGCAAAAGCTGTAATGATAACAGGTTTCAATTGAGAAACTAACCAATGCATGTCTCTGAACATATGAAGGTCGTAAGACAACAAGAAAAAATGGATTCTCAGATGTGAAAGCTAGTGCTCTTTGAAGAGCTTTTTCCCGGGCCTTCTTTTCTCTCCGAAGAGCTGTTTCAGGGACCTTAAATGGTTTTTCCAGGCATCCCCTATGAGTTGATGAGATTCCAGCGGCTTCCCTTTTTGCAGGACAGCAAACATCAGTAAAAGCTCGTGATCCATGAAAATCTGGGTCCTTCTTACCCCCATAAATAAATACTTGGAATGAGATGTCATTGCAATCAATTAACTCAAATGCGCAAACATCACCAACTTGTAAGTTGTTATCGCGTACAAAAGCACCCCAACCATGGCAGAGTCTACTTCCTGGAATACAGCAGTACTTAGCCGACCAAGTTTTCCCATTAGAATCACGAAGAATTACGTCACCTTGATCCATCAAATATTTCCTGGCAAACTCTTTAGGTATACCCTACACAAATGAAAGTAGCTAAATGTAAACAAAAAAAAATAAAACGAAATGCTTGTATGCTTTGCTCATATGAAAATGGAATGAACAATATTAGGAAGATCAAGCACAGTTTTCAAGGGATGGCTTTACCAGATAACAGCTACCCTTGGAATGAAGATCAACATATGTCGGTTGCATGAAAACCAAAAAGAATGGATTTTCGGACTGGAAGGCAGTTCTAGCTCTCTGAAGAGCTTTGGATTTTTCATCAGATTTCATTTGTTTCACCCTGCAAACTGGAGTCGATCTCACCTTAGCCTTTCCAGCTAAAAACCCATTATTATGTCCTCCAAACCGTGCAGCTGCAGATTCAAACTTCAATCTTCTCTTAGTTTCATCACTAGGGCTTGCTCTCATCTTCTTTCGAGACTGAGGACATAGCAATACTGGCTTTTCTCTCATGCCTGTAGAGATGTTATTTATGATCTGTACAGTATCATCCTCTTCGGATTCTTCAATCTTCAATGAATAGTGAATCTCTGAAGCGCTTCTATCGAATATGAGGACATGGAAACGGCAATTCCCTTCATATCTAAAAACCAAGAAATGTCCGAACTTGATAGAGTAATGATCTGCAAATTTTTGCCAGCCATTTTGCAGCCACATTTTACCATTACGTTTTGTAAGTTCTACTTCCCACACTTCACCATTTGGGACCTTCAAGAATACTGGGCTTGACAGGGCATTCCCATAATCTCTTACAAACTTGCGAGGAATGCCCTGTCAACCCCAAATAAAAAAAACTCTAATAATTAATGTTTCAATAGTTAATGACGTTTTTCATTAGTCAAACCTGTAGAAAATAGATAGAGTTCCGGCCAAAATAACTGCAGAATAACAACATTAATTGAAGGCTATATTAATTAAAAGTATGTAAACATATTGAATCTTGCTATTATTACTTGTTAAGGAAATACTTACTGAATCGAAATCTACCGGAAAAAAGAACAAGGAAACTGTCTCAGTCAAATGCAATTAGAAATGTTCCATTTACCCTCATTTGCTCCATTTCAGAACACCAATAACCTCAAAGAATTTCTTCATTGAACTAGTAGAGAAAATCTATACTTACAATTTTGCCATCCCGAACGGTTCCTTCAAGAATTATCTTAAAAAAATGGTGTGGTTCTGGTGAATAACCGTTGCTTCCGCCATGAAGAGAAGCCATTGTTAAATTTGAAGGAAGTTCCAGAATAAGTACTTGGAAACTAAAGCAAAAACAGCTAAACACACATAAAAGGGTTAATATATTCATAGTTCACTTACAAATTACCTACTAAAAAAACTCCACAGTTCCTCGACGACATTTGACAAGAGGGAACCATGAAATCAGAAGCTGATAATGAGTGATTATGACGGTTAACCAGTAGTAGGTGAGACAAGAAAATAGAGAAGAACAGTTCGTCATTCACTTGTCATATTTTTTTTCTTTACTCCCGCATCACGTCCAAACCCATTTTGTCCTATCAAGTTAATTGCAGACTACGATTATTAGGTGCACCCTTATCACATGAAAATTGAAAATTGCATCTAGTTGTATTTGCTGTAATCAATGAAATAAAATAAACTCAAAACAAAAACTGCTATTGGGAACTGATAGAATTTGAACCAGATCGAGTTTTTTAACCAAAAAGAGAAGGAATGAAAAAAAAGAAAGGCATAGTTGATCGAGTTCAAAGGCAAACTGGAATTAATATCTGTTTCAATAGCAATGCTTTGCACGTTTACATCCAAAAAAAAAAAAAATCCAATGGTGAAAGGGGGGATTTAAAACCGAGTAGTTGTTCTTAAAATGTCGTATTTCTGAAATTTCTTCAAAACCGCTACAAATTAAATGGACGATGTTGTGGGGTTAGTTCTGATACAATCTCGATCTTCGGGCTAACATTTCTAGCCCTTCTAACAGTTGTACCTAAACATTTGCACGGATTTCATTGAAATGAGAATAAAAAACCAATGAAAATCGAATTGTTACGCATGAAAGACAATGCAATAACGAAAGATTTGCATTGCGTATGCTTTATGCGCCGCCATAACAAGAAAGATTTTGGCTGTGTCAGAGATTTGGACTAAAGCTGCCTCAGCCATAACCAATCAAACTTCAGAATAAGGATTCAGATGATGATCTCATACGTGCATGCATATCAACCTAAGATTTCTTAATTTAAAACTCTTTTCCAAAAAAAAAAAAAAAAATCAACGAAAAACTATTAAACTAGATGGCTCATGACTGTTACGCTTGAATTGGGCTTTCTGTGATATATATTAAGAAGGAAAGCAGTTATCGAAATCATGCTCGACCTTCCAGAAAAAACGAAAGCCCAAACCAAAGAAAATCAAAACCCAAAGCTGCCAAACCATGGTCGAGTTCAGGAGCAAACTATTTCTGACCCCAAACATTTTGTACTACTTAATGACCGATGTTGTAGAAGGAAATGAATATTTTCATAGCAAAGAGTCAACTTTGGAGACTGCTTTTTAAGGCAATGTATAGGTAAGTTGGATTTTGGCCATGATTCTGCCATTGATCATTTTCAATGTATGGAAGCAAGAAAAGTTGGGGTATATATCTGCAGTGGCCAAACTAAAAGATAATCCTGATCGTCCTTTACTTACCTGCACATTTTCAATCCGGGGTTAAATGATGGGGGCTTTGTCAATGGCTTGATTCTGATTTGGTTGCTTTGGTGATATATAAGATTTGGAATCTGCTTTCTTGAGGTTATGGTCGTGGCCTACTCAAGTGGTTCATCTTGCTAAAGCAGCCAATTGAATAAAGACAGGAAGAACTTTAGATGATGCACGAATCTGAAATACAATTTTTCTGGCCATGTATTGCTTTCATTCATTGAGATTATTATTATCATTATTTATAAGTTTTGTTATCTGTAATTGTCGTTGTACCTTATCCCTATTATTTAATAATAATGAAGCGCAAGTTTTTAGTGGGGAGATTTGTTGTTAACCCATAAGATAATGGCCTTTAACAATTCAGAAGCTTTCATGTTCGGTACATCAATAATATTTAATAATAAACAGTTGAGGATGATGATGACATGCAAAAAATCTTCCATATCTAACAGGTTTTAACTGGTGGCCAAACTGCATCTTCAATTAGATGAAGTTTTGTTAACGTTTCACCATCATGAACCACCTCGTGTAAGTTCCATGTAGAAGACCGATTCCCTGCAAGAGCTTTCAAATATGGTGCTCCCCTGTTCTATGAAGAAGGTTTTTGGTGATTTTGATTGTTTCATTTCTAGGAAAATGTATGTCTCAAATCGTGATTTTTAGGATTTTCAACCTGCAATAAAGAAAAAACCAAAAGAAAGAGAAACAAGATGTATAATAATTGATATGTAACTTTCAGCATTACATCACATGGGAAACAAAACTCAATGGGTATGGCCCCCCAACCTTTGATAATTACCAGTTTGGAAAAGAAACCTTGAATTAGCCTAGCTTTGATTTCTTTGACTAATTTGTCCAGTTTCATGATGAGGCTTTGCATCATTCCATTTGTTGTTCAACGTCAAACTACTAATTCCAATTTACCAATCCCAATCCATTGTAATCAAATTCTACTAAGTATACTTATCCAGAAAGATATTTATACGTTGGCAACAGAAGTGAAGGAAAAAAAAAATAAACCTGATTTAGGAGATTATCTGTGACCTATTAAAAGTTACAACAAAACCCAGAGTTAGTTTACTTCTTTATATAACCACTTTTAAAAAAGTAACAAGTGTATAGTTTTAGTTTCAACATCTAATCTCTCTCTTATCTCAAGCAGCCATTGTACTGAAAAAAACCTTGAAACCTAATCTTTTGTAAGAATTGGCTGCAAGAAACAATATATTTCACCCAGCAGCATCCACCCTATAGATTTCCCAACACTTTGATGCCCTCTAATTTGACACCAAAACGTAAATTAGTATACATCCAACAGAAATTTCTAGCTTCCAACAAAGTTTAGTAGGAAAGAGAATCCATTCCTTCAAGACTTACAAGTTCAAATCACTTTAAAGCTTGACTGTCCTGACTGATATCAAAAGCAAAACGGTTCGATAACAACAAATAGACAAATATGTATTTGAATTGCAGCAAGGTAAAATTAACTACTTTTTACAGAGAAGAAAAACGAAATGTGTATAAACCAAACGCAGAATGCTAGGTGGTAAGAGTTGTGTTCATATACTTCTGCTTTGAGGTCATGCCAACTTTCAAAATAGTACATATTTTTCTAAAACCAACTCCACAAGAACCCAAAAAGAGAGAAAATTTCAGGTAACAATAAACATGAATTAACAAATTCACCCGCCTGCACCCAAAAGTCTCGAGGATGGGCTCCTATCAGGGTCTTCTGTATCTTCTACTCAGACTCTTGTGTTATTTTGCAAATGATTTTGAATTGCTCAAGTGCAGAAGTTATGTCTCAGATTCTTCTTCTACAACGGTCGGAAGTGTACCCTCTCGGATGAATGCTGGGTTAAGGAACTTTGCCACAAAAGCCCACAACCTATAGACATCCTCAAAATTAGTCAGGAAGCTGAGAGAAGCTGTGACAACCTCAACTCTTATAAACCCATTTTTCCCATCATGTCGCCCGTTTTCCATAGGTCTGCATAGGGTAGTATCTTCACAGTTCAAAGCCCCTCGATGTTGTCGTGGGCTATCTAATATTCGTATGTGACTCAGAAAACCAATACCAACAGAGATACCTTCTCTTTCAGCCAACTTCTGTACAATCTCCGGATTAATGAGGCCCCTGTTTCTATCCCTCACATTGAAAGCCACAGCAGCACCCCTTTCATATTTTATTTTTGGGCCATAAATGTGAACAAGGTTCACTCTGCCATCTCCATCAGAATTAGGTAATTTCAGCTGCAGTAATGAGGTTACAAGCCAATTAATTAAAAACCGTAATCTAAGAGTGGTTTTATTGAGCCCCAACATGTTAACATGGTCAAGATGCCGACATATTATCTCAGGCTCCCTCCTGTCCCAATCTTGTCCATCACCATATTCTCCATCACTGGTGTAGTCTTCATCATCAACGCTGGTCACAGACACTTCACCTGGCTCCAAAATATTACTCAAGTGCTCTTTATGACTATCCTCTATGCTAAATGATACCCTTCTTCCCCTACTTGGATGTTCATCTTCTAACCCGAAAAATCTACCACCATTATATCTATTTCCTTCCCTCCTCCCCAACAACCTAAATTCACCTTCAGTTTCCCTTCTTATGGCACTCTCTTTAATCTCGGAGGAAATTTCAGAAGTTGAGCCATTTGATAGGCCATTATTCTGAATGACAGAAGAATTATTGCAGCAAGCTCCATTTATAGCTGAGCTAGATACAGACCCCACAGACAATGGTTTGCTGGTACCCTGTTCTTCCTGGATTTCCAGAACATGCGAGCAGTCTGAAGCCTTCTTATGATTTTGTTCAGTGATGTTTGTCCCTGCGAATGGTTCTTCAGGGATCTCCTTCACACAGTCCAGTTCCTGTGAAACTGATAGAACAGCAGCATCAAATGATAACACGTGATGATCATCATGCCCTAGGTTAACATCTTTATCATCAATTATTGGGCTGCCATATATCTTTGATGTTGGCTTTGGAGAGGGCCGCTTGTGGTTCTTCCTGACACTAAACAAAAATGGTGGCAAAGGCGAGGCAATTCTCTGTTTATTCAACTGACCGGCACTGTCAGACCCCAATGGACTCTGACCCAAATCAATCCAGAATGAGTTGTCTGATGACTCATCTTCACTGAAGACGGGGCTTTTCATCAGTTCTCCTACAGAAATGCTCTCAGTTTCTTCAAATATGGTGCTTCCTCCATCTCTGTCAGAACTATTATCTTGATCCATTTCTGTCTCAAATACGTCCTGAACCTGAGCAGATGTGAAGACACCAGAAAAGGCAGGCAACTGTGTTCCTGGATGGTTTTCAGAGGCCTTATCACCATTTTCACCAGCTTCATTGTCCTCAATTCCACCCAATCCATCAAGTACATCTATAGAATCACTCAGATAGAGAGGATACTCAGGGGTAATCTTCACCATTCCAGAACCAGTTGATCCGAACTGGTTCTGAAGGCTTCCCATGACTGATTTTTTTATAAGAAGGCACCCAAAGCCAGTTGGATCATATCCAAACACCCTGTAGAATGATGTGATAATGAAATCAGGCCGAAACAAGGACAGGCCAAGTGAATCCATGTCCTTAGGACCCAATGACCCAGCATCAAGCAAGACATGCCAATTGTTCTGCTGAGCCAATGCCATCCACTGGTACGAATACTTAGCCCCCGTTACTCTAGACTGCACAGGGAAAACAAAAAGACCGGTAGCGGAATCCTTCTTCCTCCTCTTTTTATTCGAAATCTGCTTTCTCAAATCAGTAGAACAAAGTTTAAGTGTCGGCCATTTAAACCAAGCACTGTAAACTTTGGCACCCTTCTCCTTAGCACTTTGAGCCATCCAATTCACCGATTGACTCTCGTAATCGAACATGGTCAACAATTTCTTATTTGTGTGGAAAGGATATGAGTCAGCCAGCAACTTAAACGCAGACCCCCTACTTACAGTAAACACAAGCCCATACTCATGTTCAGGAATGTTCAAATAATCCATTATCCTACTCTTTATGTCATATTCCACAGTGCCATTCTCGGCACCACCATAAAGTGCATGGTTACTCAAATTTGCAGTTATCTCAGACAAGCTAAATGTAGAAGATTCCCAGTAATGCAAAGTTTGAACATAAGAGAAAAGCCCAAATCCACAATAATCAAGGCATACCTTTGGTGACAAATG
>JBBYHL010000004.1:13913190-13925276 GCA_038381835.1 Adansonia madagascariensis
CTTCAGATGCTTCTTCAAGAGCTTCCCTGAGCTTGTTCTCATGTAGCTTTCGAAGAATTGAAGGGTTCTTCTTGATTTCAGCAGCTGATTCGGACCCATCTCTTCTCCTGCTCTTCTTGTCTAAGATAAGAGCAGCACAGTGAGATATGGGCTTCCACAGTGAAAGATGCATCCAAGCAGAGAACTTGAGACAAAAACCCAGGAAGAAGACGAGCTCAAGAATCACCCTCCCAAAAAAAAAAGGATTTTAACGCATCTAACAAAATTCCCAGTTTTTTTTAGCCAAGTGGGTTCAATTTTCAGACCCTAGGGCTCAAAGCAAAAGGAAGGAAACTTGTACCAGATCAAGAAAGCCCTAAATTCAGCTAAAAAGGATTCAATTCAGAAGGAACCCCAAAAAAAATAAAGGGGAAAGATATTCCAAAAAATCTCAGGCTCCAATCCGACGGAAAAAAATACCATCACACACAGGACCCAAAAAAAAAAAAATCAAAGAACCCAGAATTGGAAGCATAAAAAAAGTCAAAAGCCCTTTTTTTTTTTTTGAAGAAAAGTACAAGAAAGACAAAAACTTGGAAGGGAACCCAATGAAGAAGAGACTAATAAGTCAAAGGCTGAACAACAACTGAAGCCTTAGAACCCCCAAAAACCCAGATCCCAAAAATTAACAAGCAAAACTCCCCCCCAAAACAAGACACTTGAAAAAACAAAGAACCAAAAGGGTTTAACAGGAACAAAATATAGCATATAAAGATCCCTTCTTCAACACCCTAAAATCCTAACCTCCATTAAACAAACTAAAAACCAGCTCAAAAATGGACCTTTCTCTCCCTCTTTATCTTTCCCTTTCTTTCTTTCTCTCTCTCTACCTCTGTCTTAATTAAAAGCAAGTAACTTCTTTACATCAAATGCACATTTACTTGTGGGAGCATTAAATCCAAAAACATACAGCCAGAATTGATAATAATAACCCACAGTGTTTATTCCTCTCTCTCACTCTCTTTCAGTTTATCTCTCAAAGATCTTCTCCAAAAACAGAACATTGATTTTACAAATCAAACGTTAAGTGCTTGTTAATATTTACACATTCAATTTTCCTTTCTATAACTAATTTTAAATTTAACTACCTAATTTCATGTTTTGTTCTTTTGTGGGTTGTGGTGTGCGGGGCCTAGCAAAAAAAAAAAAAACCTTTTCCCCACATAGTCATCGCTGAAAGTCAAAAGATCATCTGCCTTGTAAAAGCTGCTTTCTGTCCAACAAGGCAGGCAGCTAAAGATCCAACCCCTGACCCTAGATTGTTATTAATCCTTCAATTTTTAATTTCATTATCAGAAGTTCACATTTATTTATAATTTTCAATTGTTGTCGCTTAATATTTTTTGTTGCAAAAAATATTTAGCTTCATCTGCTAAAAATTATATTTGACTTACACATCTACTAAACGAGTGGCCCAAAATTAAAAGAAAAAAAGACTTTTTTGGGGGGGCAAATTAGGTGTGTTTCATACATGCTTAGAAGTTTTGATTTTTTACTTATAGTTTTATTTAGATTATTTAAAATGAGATCATCAAATAGGATTGATATCTGGTTCAGCCACAAGTATAGTCAACTGTTTTGCAAATTGGAAAGGGTGACAACCCAATTTAATAATAATGAAAATCCTTATTCTCCATGGTTTTGCATTGTTAAAAACTTAAGTATGATATGGGAAAATCTTGATGCTTCCTTACCCTTTCAAATTTTGATTGTTCCAACCCTGCAGAAAATCCTTGTTTTGCAGCATGTGATGAATGTTTATTTGAAATTTGATTATGAGACAAGTCAGGGCTTAAGACATAGAAAAAAGACTTATGCTTCCATATAACTTGTCCGTTTTCAGCATTTCATCCCCTCCATCCAACTGTTCATCATATTTTTAATCAAAAACAACCAAAATTTAAAGGACTGTCTTTAAATGCTTACAATTTTGTTGACTTCGATTAATTAACATTGTTAATCACTTTGTCATATTCAACTTTGTTGATATTCTACTGAAACCGCTATATTGTTCAAGAAAATTTCAGTTATGGTTTAAGTTTCAGCCAAAAGCTCTAATATTTGTGTTCTCCTTGTCAGATTCAGGAACATTGTTTTTTCAGCTGGCATTGCCCAACTCCTTAGCTTTAATTTTTTTTTTTCCAAAATTTTGTACCCAAAATATAAAAATTAGTACTATTTGCAAAGATTGTATGAACATCAAATCATGCATACAGCATTTAATGAACGCAATACAGTTGTGGAATCCTTATTAAATATGTTAGTTGATGTGGGGGCACCATGAAAAATATTTCACATGCACATTTTGCCAAAAAAAAAGTTTAATTATATTTATAGATTGATATATTTAAAGTTACTGCACCCTATTCACCTTGAACAACTGGAAAAAAGAAATAGTAATAATTGCAGATAAAGACCACTCAGAAGAAAAAGCTGCCTAAAAATACAATTTTACCTTTTTTTTTTATATATTTTAGGTATTAAAAAAAAGGGAAAGATAATGGCCTGAATTTAAAATTTATACCTTACAAAAATAAATAAATGTTGTTCATTTTGCCTAAATCATAGTTATTGACATGAGAAATAAATTTTACTACTAAATTGCTCGTTCATTGCTACCAATATGTAATCCCTGAATGTAACATAGATAATGTCTCCCTTTTTCTTTTTCTTTTTTTATCAAAAATATTTTTTATTTAAAATACATTAAAAAAATGGCATTGAAAAAGCACCCCCCACCCCCCAACGGTGGCCAGACACATTTCTTTGAAAATTTTGGGTGGGAAGAAGGGGATTCCAATAAACTTGCAAAAGTACAAAACACACAAGCCACTGCCTTTGGATTCCTTCTCCTCATTAGCCAGACCAATGCACAAAACCCTATAACCTGCCCTCAAAAGTAAAAGGGCCAATGGGCTAAAATCAAATTTTACATTTTTTCCCCCCTAAAAAAATTGTTACTAAATCTAAATGTTTGAAGGATACTGTTTTAACGTTACTTTATATAATAATATTTAATAAAATATTAATATTAAAATAATATATTAAGTAATTATTTTAAAAGTATCTAAGAGTACTAGGTTTTAAAAAATATAATAAAATTAATTCATCTTCAAATATGATTTAATGAAAACAAACAAAATTCAAGTCAATCCTTATCTTAAATGTATGGATGAATCTCCATATGGGATTGAAACTATGATTATATTAATTAGAATGTCTTTAATTCAATTAAATCTTTTACACAATTTGCTTCTAATAAAGAAAAAAAACATGTTTTTTTTTTTTTGTTCTTTAATGCAATTTTCTTAGCAAATTAGAAGAGTAGAAAATAAAAAATAAAAATCATATCACATGGTGAGCACGTGCATTACTTTAATTGTTAATTATTTGTCAAAGCCAGCCTAAACGAATCATGTTTCATGATTTACGACTAGTCAACTATCTTTCGAAAGTGCCAAACTACCCCTGGTCAAACCTGGACCTTCATCAAAGGAGCCTCAGCCCTACAGCCCCCAAAATCATGGTCATTGATAACAATAATAATAACAGAAAAAATTATCCTTTTTTTATTTAATGCGAAATTATTATTATTATTATTATTATTATAATAAATAATGTAATGATTAATTTTATTTTTTAAATATTTGTTAGTAAAATTGATTAAAAATATAATTTTTTTATGATTTTAATGATAAAAGTATATCAATCAAAATTTGTCACTTCAACATAAGATTCATATATGGTAAAAAGTTCATGCCAAAAAATAAAAAGTTAAGAACAACTAGAAACTAAGACACAGGCAATGAATTTTTTTTGGTTGTTGGCTACCAAATCAAATCCAAAGTTATTAATTTGGAAAGTTGATTTAAGATCAAAATATTATTTAAATTTAAAAATAAATATCAAATGTAAATATTCGTCGGATATAAATATATGAATGCAAGTACGTCATGCACGCATATTGTCATGGTTCTCCAACAGACAAGGGATATCAATCAGCTTTGTTAAAAGTTGGGTCAGGAAGAGGCTTTCATTTCGATTGCAATGAGTGGGCGATGATCACTTTTTTTTTTTGTTTTTTTATCTGGCTAACTTGTCTTTTTATTTATGGGTGTGTTTCTTTGTTCCCATTGCTCTTTTCTTCTTTTATGTGTCCATTCTTTTTGCAAGCTATGTTTGCAAAGCACCTAATTTTTGGTGGACCATTCTACTCAAAATTTGACTATGCTCGTTTCAAATCTTCACCCTTATTGACAGAGAATGCCACCCTCTCTGGTCTTTTTGTTCAAGATCTTCGTTTTGACATTGATAAAAGTTTTCTCACAATTAATGAGACATTGATGTTTAAGTATAGGTGCAGGTACAAGCAGTTGGAAATTGGGAGAATTTTGAGAAGAACATGGGAATTTTATAGGTAATCGGAATTTTGCCTTCAATGTATCTTTCCAATGCCTAAATCAATACGTCTGGCAGAGTTCCGTTGATTACTTTAGATTAATATTAATAAATTTATTTATATTTGTTTGTGGTCTGTAATAAAACTCCAAATTCAGACAAATATGAATTAAGTATCCTCTTTCATTGACACTTTATGAAAATCATTAAAAAATTAAAAGTTCATCAAATGTATTCCACGTGTCTACTATGTTCGGAGCTAGTTTAGTCGTAAACTGCTTCTCCGACTCTTAAGACTAACAATAGGCAAATTTAATGATCCTGAGTCTCCTTGAAACAACATTTAATAAGCATAATTATTGATTAATTTGTGTTGGGGAAAATTAAAAGGGTTTATCAGTTATCTCAACCCAATCTGACTTTGAGCCGAAACATACTTTAATGTCTGGTCTTGGGCTGCTTTTTTTCTTTCCGACAGCTACTTAAGTCAGAGTCCAAAGTACTTTCTTCCTTTATTTTCATTACTGCATTGCCACTGCAGTCATGCCAAGTGCTCAAAAAGATTTTCAAAGTTCAGAACCAGGAGAAAGTGTTATTTTTCCTTTCTGTAAACCCGTTCAAAGTCTGTGCTATGGTTCAAAATTTCAAATTTGAAAGTTCATTCATTATTTAGGAGAGGGTTTAATTAAAATATTAAATTAAAAAATAGCTTGAATAAAAGAGATTTATTTTATTCTAATAAAGCTTAAATCCAATTGATTATTATTTTTTTTAATTATATAATATATTAGATAATTTATATCATATAAAAGATAAAGATATAATATTATATTGTAAGCATTCAAAATTATGTTAAGCTATTTATTTACATTAAAAATTTAATAAATATTAAATAAAAAATGTGATTTCAGAAAAAAGTTTTAGTTTGACTTATTTATAACTATAAGTCGATTGGTATATAACTTGAAGCTCAAATTATCAAGTCGAATCAGATTTGAACAAATATGTATAGTATTGATAATATCATACCTAAACCCAATTCATGGACACTTCTGCAACGACAAGATTTTATACTTGGCCTTGTCATGAAAAATCTACCATACGGATTTTAAGATCATAAATCTGGGACTGCATATGGAAAATAGGGCAGTACAAGAATATGACAAGCTGTATGTAATGAAAACGAGGATATAACAAGCACAATAACATGCAAGCACCAACATGTTCAAGCAACTGCTCATTAAAGATAATAATAAAGGTAAATCTCAAATGCTATATCTTAAAAATAACTTCATGAAAGTTAGACCATGGAAACGGGCTTTGGAAGGGATCCAAAATGTTGCAAAGCACACACTTTCACCTACTAAAGAATGGGCGGCCGCTTCTTCAGATAGTTTCTGCTATTATGACATAAGCCCCGTACAAAAAATTGTGGATGCTTCCACTGTGTTAATAAGAGCATCATGAACTCGATCCCAGTTGACAAAAGGGACTCATATAAACTTGGGAGGAAACTGGTTCTTCAATGTGCTTTGTTTCGAGGCCTCAATCTTCTGGCTATACAGTCCATGTTAGTTCCAGAAGTACTATGCTTCAGATTGGCCTTGGACTCCTTCCGTGATGATGTGTTTTCAACATCCTCATCTGATACACTCTCATTTGCCCCTGGTAACCCTTGCTCATCGTGATCTTCGCCCAGTTGACGCCTTTGCTTCAACCTTACAGCATTACTGTCAGGGCTACGTTCCATAGCAGAGGCAGGCCTCTTCCTAAGCTTTGGACTAGTCTCTAATGCAATATACCCTTCATCTATATTTTTGCCATTAACCCCAATTGTCTCATCACGGTTTCCACACCTTCGTCTTAGTCTTCCAGCAATACAGTCAGGGCTTGTTTCAACAGAAAATGCATGCTTATTTTCAGGTCTGCTTTCCAATGTCAAGGGGCTACCGTTAGGTTCTTTGTCTGTGAAATCCAATTCCTTATCATGTTCAAATTCGACTTCATCACCTCTCTTGTTTCTGGAGTCGGGCTGTGAAAATCCCAGTTGCCCATGGACATCAAGGTTGATCTCTGTAGATTCTCCTTTTTCAATCTTTGTTTCAGACTCTGAGAAGAGCAATGATTTCCTTGCAGGATTTTGATGGATAATAGTTGGATTTGGTTCTGGGTAAGCATCATATTCTTTTTTCTCACTGTTTAAGCCATCCTCTCCGGACTGATGCTTTGATGCCATGGGCTGATCATTATTGACATCGGAAGATTCTTCCGTTGGCAATTCTTGAGCTGGGAAGGACAGTGACCTCTTAGCAGAAACTTGATCATTATTATCTGGATTCTTTTCAATATTGGTTTGCACACGCCGGGTTTGAATGAGATAATGTGCGACTGACTTGTAGCCCATTTGTGATATCTGGAAGTGGATAAAGAAGCTTAGAACCTTAAAAAAATATCGGAGCAAGAACATGCACAACTGATGGACCTACCTTCCTATAAAGAGAGCCAGTAGGAGCCCATCCTTTTGCTTGCCGACACAAACTACAGTTGCAAATTCCACGACACACAGGACAAACCCAATTTGGATTCTCTATAGCTTCAAGCACATGCTCCCCATATCTGCATATTTTAGAATGAAAAATAACAACAAATCCACCAACAGAAAGAAATAAATATTTGGAACTAAACGCTATCTACAAGATAATATTCTAGCTGAAAGCTTGAAACGTCAATATTTACTAATCTGCACGGAGAACGGGGGAGGAAGGTTCTGACGGCTTACACATCAAGGGCAACAGTAGATAACAAGTCCCTACGAGCTAAATTTAGGTACTAGGTAGCATGAACAGGATGATATTTAATCCTCCTAACCTTATTCCTATATACTTTATTATAACTTCTAAAAGATATAATATTACAACAATTTGAGGTACATATTTAGGGTCAGAACATCTCTAGCCAAACTGGATACAGAAATTGGATCGTCCCAATCATCTCAGACAGCTTTGCCTTCTGAATGTAATTAGCAGCCATAACAAGAAGAAAAGACAGAAAAAGAACTACTTGAACTAATAGCTTGGAATTGACCAGGGAAGGTGGTATGAAGTAGAAAATTAGAAAGGCATGTAGAAACACAATTATGTATTTGAATTGTAAGGCAATATAGAACTATGGTTATAACAGACTTTCAGAATACATTAGAGTTTGCAAAGTTACATGGGTTTTAAAAGGTTCTAAATACTGCAGGACAAGGAGAGGCGCAGAGGATGAGGAAGACATGCATACAACTTTAACAAAATTCACACCTCATATATAAACAATCTCCACAGAACTGTCCTTGGACCATGCCGCATTTGCTACAGTGAGTACGATGACCAAGAGTTTTCTGCCTGAAACACAACATTTTCATCTTGTAACTAATGAAATCAATTTAAGAGTTTAAAGTAAGAGTACAAAATTTTGATAAGTAATATGAACAAAAAATTATTATCAAACAACAAATAGCTGGGTGGTAAGCAATGTGGAAGCAGAAGAGAAAAAGAAAAAGTTAAGGAATGCTTTTATGTTACCAGACCATCACAATTCAGATGCTTCTAAAATTAACAAAGTAAGAGTTATACACAGAAATGCTATCATACAATTTAAAGGAGGTTAATCTAAAGTGTATTACACTATATTTCTTATATGACCATCGGAAACAATCAGATCAGAGGAAATGTGACTTAGGGGAGAACCAATGTAAGCTCACTGATAATACTACAGTCATAATAAACCAGAAGACCCATCCAATCAACATATCACAGCTTTTTAAAAGATGATCAAGCAAGGGATCCTATTTTTCAACGCAAGCACAGGTGGCGACAAAAACAGAATTCAGACCAACATAATAATGTAGCCCTCTTGAAAATGTAAAAGCAGTTTAAACTTGAAAAGGAGAGTTTCTTTAAATTTCAAGCCCTCCAAAAGAACACATTCATTAAATATGTAAGAAGGTGAAAAAACTAGAAAACCCAAAATTCGTTTCCTCTAATCTAACTGATCCTTTTTAGAGTTTGAGGATATTTATGAGCTAGAAACTAATACTACTAGTGCTGTCAGCTAAGATTTGCATCATATTTCCATGGAAAGTTCACAGATAAAATGCAGTTGGACAAGTAAGATTCCCAGACCGGCATTGATGACAAGTCTTTCCTTTGATGGAATCATAAATCCGTCTACCATCACTTCCATATCCATCCACAAAAAGTGTCCAGCTCCTCTCAGTGTTACCCAAAAGCTGCTCATGCTTTTCTGTATACACCTCTGATTCCCTTAATTTCAGTTCCACATCCTCCAAAAGCTCATCTTTTTTTGCCAAAACCACCTCTGAATAGGTCACTGGAGTAGTATTTTGCAACCTAAACAATCCCGCCACGAAAAATCCATCAACATCAGTTAGTTTTCGACTTGCAATAGTATTACAAAAATACAAGCTACTTCCTTTATTTTCACTGGGGATTTTTTAGTGTCTTCTTATACTTAGGTCCAATGGGTATTCAAAAAATGATATATGGATATTAAGAAACTAGGGCAGCATAAAATCACCTTGAGGAGCGGCGGAGATGGGCAGATGGCGGCAAAGGAGGGGAAAGAGGGCTAACTTGTGGCTTACTTGCAATACGAGGACGGCCACGCCTTGAAGAGAGACAAGAACTGGAGTTGAGGAGGGAGTTGGAGAGGTCTTTGAGACCAAGCTGCTGCATCCTTTGAAGGTTCTCTTTGATCCGTTCTTCTCTAGACTGCTCATACAGTGAGATCTTTGGGGTCTGGGTTTCGTTCTCATTGTTAGTTTGGAGATTACATCGACGATCAGAGTTGTTTGGTGAGGTTTCTAAGGCTTGGGTCTTGTTTCTCATCGCTGCCATTGTTGTTCTCTTGCCTTCCCTCCTATTTGGTCTCTCTTTCCAAGGTCTCTGGGTACCCGTCTCAGTGCCTCAACGGTCGAGTTTCGAGCCCACTTATATTTATGGGAAGTGGCAGACAAGGCAAAAGTGAGAGTTGGCCGCTTGGTCTATCGGTTAAATTAAAAAACAATACCGTACTGTTCTTACCAAAAATCCGATTTTTTCCTTGTTTTCTAAATTACATAATTTTAAATAAAATTATACGAGTATAATATATATAAAATATTAAATATATAAAATAATATGATATAATATGAATGTATATTTTAAAATTTATGTAATTTGAATTATTAATGTATTAAAATTTATATAAATATAAAATATTTTAAACATAATTATAATATGATAAAATATACGAATATAACACAAATACATAAATTATCAACTCTACAGTCTTGCCATCGTTTTAAACCATAAAAAAGTTTCCCATGTTTTGTTTTTAAGTTTGATTGAACTTTAGTTTTTATATTTTATTTGAATTATTTTTTATTTTAAATTTAAAATCTAAAATTTTACATTAAAATGTTAAAATATGATTTCGATACGATTTTATAAGTGGGAAAGTTTAAAGGTAGCTATAAGCTTCTGAAAAATGAGAAAAATATATAATGATTATAATATATTTTTCTTGAATTTCGTAAAGAAATTGATTTGATATATAAACTTAATCAAAAATGAAAATAAAAAAAAATTGTAATCACTCTGTTAAAAAAGAAAAGAAAACCAACGTCTTCAAGTTAATAAGTCAAAGCCCATTAGAAGATGATGGGTCTGCTTTGAGCCTGTTCTTGTGGAAGGGTTGGGTTTTGTCGTTTAACTCTGGACCCCTCACAGGGAAAAACTGGGCCTAGCAATCGGAATGTCAGCTACTCTGATAAAATGATGAAGGCAGACACGAAGCCTACCTTTCTTCAAACCCTTGATAGGGAATTGGTTTACTTGGGCTTTTGGATCCTCAAAATCCAAAAGATGAAAGCAAGTAGGCTTTAAAACTCATGTAAGAACAGAAACAAATTACCATCAATAATTTCGAGTCTTTCACTATATGCCGACGATATGCCCCCGTATCAGCCAACCATTTAATATTGGGAGAGCTTTTTGTATTGTAGGTTTTACAGCAGCAAGCAAAGCTTGTTGTAGGAATTAAAGGATTCCAGTTTGCAGTGATAGCCCCCTTATGGACCAACATCCAAGAATCATGAAGCTGCCCAGTCCTATAATCGCCAGGCAACTTCCTTTACGAAAAGTACAAAATATATTTCTCCACTGCATCTTAAAGTCAGCTTCGGAATCTTTTTTTAGCTGTGGCTTTCCTTCACAATCTTTCCCTTTGAGACTCAAATAAAAATTTTTGTCAAATCAGGAGAACAGTCATAGTTTCCTCCTTCGTTGTCTATTCTATTTTTTTTTTCTCATGTTAGTAAAACCTTTAAGCTTGCTGTGAGCTTCACTAAACGTGAAAAATGATTCGACAAAATCTTTTTCACGCAAGTCATAGTTACAGTTTGAAGGTGGATGATCGGCTTTTCAACGAAGATTTTTTACCTTTCTTCAGTAAATGCAAAGACTTTAATTTGCCTGGGTAAATCAACAACTAGCTGGGCTTGAACTTGCCTGCCGGTATGCTTTCTGATATAATAATCATATTAATATTGATTGACAGAAAAATAATGCATACGTGAGCTGTAACAACCCTTTTAAAATTTTTCCTAAACAGAAATAGAAACCCATCTCTCAAGTTTTTCCCTTCATCCTTCCATTTCCAAAAAATAAAATAAAAAAACGATTACGATAAAAAAATATAAACACGATATAAATATAAATTATTAATAATCTAAAATTTAATTAAAATTTTAAGATTCAAAATTCTATACCGGTTACATGCATTAGGGGGAAAATATCATATTAAAAATGATATGTTTTGTCATCATGTGTGAAAGCCTTTTACATGTTATTCCACTTAGTTTGCCATCAATTAGTACATTGTTATCATCATAGTGACTTGAATTCTCTGGTGTATATAGCATACCATAAAAGTAATGCAAAAGCTCCTTAATTATCATATATTGCTTCTAAATTTACCTAAACAAATTATGATCTTTCTTTTTTTTTTTTAGAATACAAGTGAAAATTATATTTCGAATCCCCTTAAATTCTAGTTATCGGCAGTACTAATTAAGATGAATAATTACAGGCAAAAATCATTTAAGCATTTAAATATTTATATATATTTCTGTTTCCCAAAACAAACTAGCTCTAGGTGGATAGAGGAAAAAGCCAAAAAGCAAGAGGTAATAGTTGAAACAAAAGAAAGCAAATGTCGGTTATTGTGAGCTACCGAATAAAACAGAACTCAGAAGGACTGGAGGCTGAGGATTTTGTTATTCGACAGCGACGCGTCCTTTTGTGCCGGAGACACTTGGATGGCTACTGAGAGCCCCGCGCTCGCATGCCACTGGCCCCTCCAACCCTAACCCCACCATTCACCGACAGCACTGGTCCTTAATTCACTCACTGCTCACACTGTTGCTCTGCAGTTCTTCTTGACCCCCCTCCCGCCCTTTACCTACTTTAGGTTCATATGGTCGATAAGGTTTGAAATGTATTTGTTGAAGGCAGACTTCATCATAGTTTTAAGGTCTTTTTTTTGGTATAAAATAGGTTGGAAATAGGAGAATTGAGAATAGGTATAGAAGTGGCGGATCATAC
>JBBYHL010000004.1:13925376-13940720 GCA_038381835.1 Adansonia madagascariensis
TTTAAGGTCTTTTTTTTGGTATAAAATAGGTTGGAAATAGGAGAATTGAGAATAGGTATAGAAGTGGCGGATCATACCAACATTTTGATTAAAAACTCGTGTATACATCAATAGAAAATGAAAGAAATATTAGATTATTAAACTAAGATTGACTTATACTAAAATGATCTTTCTTGGAGTATGATGTAATTAGTTATTGCTAATATATCATTCATATGATTGAATGCTGGGCACAATTTTGAGAGATTCTGCAGCTTAGAAGTCAATTCTTGTCCAGAGCAAGCAAACTGGCAAAGATCTAAACTTTTCATCCATTCATTATTATTGCTTAATAGCTAATAGACCTCGGAAATATATATATATATATATATATATATATATATATATATTAAACGAAGGAATTTTCCCTTTTTTTTAAACTTCTTTGCTACAAAATGTTCTATTGGTTGTTTTAGCTATAGAATTAGGGTGAACCCATCAATCACAATTTCACCAAGTTTAACCTAGGACACTATTCACTTGACCACTGAAGAGAGACTATCTCTTCCAGAAATGGCAGCCCTTGATTCCTGGTGGGGCTAGAAACAGGAGGAAATCAACGGTGAACATGTGAAAACAGATCAAAAGCTGTGTGCCACAGAAGAGGGGAACAGCCTTTGTTTGGTAATGAAGGAAAAAAAAAAAAAAAAAGATTGAGAGCAGTAGAGCGAGAATTCCGGTGAGAAGATTGGAAGGGGCGGAGGAGTACGGAGGAGGAATCTGATGCGGACATGACGCGTCCGAAATCAGAGGGGGAAGACCCAATAATTGTACCCCACGCTGCCCCGACATTCATGATTCTGTCTGGCAATGTCTCAGTATCACTATCCTCTTCTTGCACGCTATATATCTACTCCTATGACTCCCGGTCCTTGCCTTGGGTTTCTTTTTTTCCTTTGTTTCAAATTCGTTTGGCTCCCAATGCTTAGCCAGAAACTTTTGGGAAATCGGCACTGATAGCTGCACCCCTTTGCCATGCTTGTCTACCCATCCTTTCAAGTTCAGTCTATTTCATTATTAAGATGATGCCAATGAAAATGGAGTTTTTGGAGTTAAATTTGGATATATTCCAAATTGGAAAAGTCATTTTGAAAAAGACAGCATTGATTTAAGTTCTGAGCAGTAGTTTTCTTCTTCAGCTGGATGAATGTCCCCTCAAACCTCATAACTTTTTTTTTTTTTATCTAGCATAGGGAAGAAAATTGTTGTTAACTAGAAATAGAACCCTATCTATATCATGGACCATTAATATTATTATCCAAAGTAGAAAGTGAATATACAGAGAAATGAATGTATAGATCTGCGTCTGCCATGAGAATTAGAAGTAGTAGCATTCTTTGAACCTTGATAGTAAAACTAGAAGGCTAAAAGCTAAATAAATCCAAAAAGAAATGGAAGTTAAACAGTTAAACAAACACCAAGCCGCATTTCTAGCTGATAAAAGCTGACCCTCAACATAGGCCTCATTATGTAGCCGACTGAATCAATATGTCGTGCCTAACAGAATACTGTAAAGCCTGCCGTCTTCACCCTTCTCTCACTGCTCATGTAACCTTCAGAACATGTTTCACTGTTCAACAGATTCTCTTTATCTCATTCTCTCTCTCTCTCTCTCTCTCTCTCTCGCTCGCTCTGTCTCCCTCCCCCCCCCCCATAAAAACCCCATTCAATCTTCCCCCCATAACAAGCAAATCCGAAGCTACCCACCAGAAAAAAAAACACAAATTTTCTAAGCCGACAATAACAAAAACGAAGACTTGAAGAAGATATTGCAAGTTAAGCCACTTTCTTTTGTCTGAAAATGCCATCAGATGAACAAAACAGGCGTATAACCAAGGCCCTTAACACGGGAGCCCCACTACCAGAGCAAGAACAGCTACCTTGTCCACGCTGTGATTCCACCAACACTAAGTTTTGCTACTACAACAACTATAATTTTTCTCAGCCTCGCCATTTCTGTAAATCCTGTCGCCGTTACTGGACTCATGGTGGTACCCTCAGGGACATCCCTGTTGGTGGTGGCACCAGGAAAAATGCTAAGCGTTCACGCACCACCAATCATTCCACCGCCATTTCTGCCACCAATGCTGCTACCACCGCCACCACCACTAGTCATAATAACTTCCCATTACCTGCCACCCCGGTTTTGTTGCCAATCTCAGCCAATCAGGGAACTTTTGGTATTGGTGGAGAGTCCAAGGGCAATGGGGGTGGAAGCATTAGTGGAAGTTTTTCTTCATTGTTGAATACACAGGGGCCTGGTTTTCTTGCCCTAGGAGGGTTCGGGCTTGGCATTGGTCCAGGACTTGAGGATGTTGGATTTGGGCTTGGAAGAGGAATGTGGCCTTTTTCAGGAATGGGAGATGGAGGAGCTCCTCCCGTTGGTGGTGCCAACGGTGGGGCTGCTACAGGAATGGGGAACACATGGCAGTTTGAAGGTGGAGAAACTGGTTTTGTTGGTGGGGATTGCTTTTCTTGGCCTGATCTTGCTATTTCAACCCCTGGAAATGGGCTTAAGTGAATCTAAAGTGAATTTAATCTTTTGGGGTTCATTTTCTTCTTTTTTTTTTTTCATGTTTTTGTTTTGTGTTCAAGTGAAAACCCTTTTTTCCCTTATTAGTACAAGGAGAATTAGTGAGTGCTGAGAGTAAATTATTAGCTATATGAAAGTAGAAATAGGACTATGACCCTTTTTCTTTTGTTTTTTTGTTTTTTGTTTTTTTTTTGGGTGCCTCAATGCCATGTGATTTGGTTCGTTTTGTCTACCATTTTTGTGTAGGGACATGGCTCAGACTATTGTGTAGTTTGTTGATATGATAAACCCTAACGTGCTTTTCTAATTACCACCATTTTCTTCTCACAATCTTCATCGGACTCAGCAAAACAAGTTTTTAGATAGCATTGTTTTTTGCTTCCCGAGCATGTGATGGCTAAATGACTTTTATTTCAATTAAAACACTTAAAAAGTTTGAAATAAAAGCTTATTTCGTAGCATGAAAAATCTCTTTATTTTAATTTAACAGTCTTCTTTTACTAGATTGAATCTCAGAACTGGAACAGCAGCCCTTCTGAAAGGTAACGTTTTCAGAAGCTGCATTTGACAGAAATTTAGAAAGGAAGCTCTCTCTTCTTTTATGGCTAAAAAAGTAGAAGCTGTTGATATTTACTGATGGATTCTCTTTTAAATTTAAGCAGTTCAAAGAACAGTGGCGGATGTCCAGGATTGACTATGCATTGTTCATTTCTCCAATCATGTAAGTAGAATAAGTATGCATTAACTCGAATTGCTAGAAAGTTTAATTTCAACAGGAGGAAACAATTTAGCTATGAGAATTTAATATATGGTGGTTAAAAGTCGGTAGAAAATCCAACCCCCAAAATCGCAAATTTAATCTCAATGGACCTTTTGCTTTTGCACTGACCACGAGTTAAAGCTTTACTGCCTTAAATGTTCCAAACATAAAAGATCTGTACTGCCATGGTACCCAATTAAGTGTACGTAGATATTTGTCGAACATTTAAGTAAACTATATATTTAACTGTTTGTAAGTTCAAAGTCTGTGTTGTTACAATTCTTTATATTTTTTAAATTATTAGTGTTTAACATTTGTATTTATTTATTTGAAATATATAAAAAATTTTTAAAAAAATTAAATATATTTATATTATATATATCATTTATTCGACGTTCACGCTCAAATCCAAAACAGCATAGTCCAAAACCATTACCAAACTCCATTATTTCAATGCCTATTTGGGTGCACTCCAGGCCTTAACCAAAATTTAGTAATTGAGGTTATTATAAAGGAAGCAGAAAAACATAAAACCGAACAGACTTAGGCACCGACATTTTCCACGCAATCAAGGGGGCTGAAATCAACATTAAACAACCTACATTACCCAACGTAATTGCAGCTGGAAAATGGGGTAATTTCTGTTGATTTAGCAGCCGATATGTTTCCAGCTTTGCCAACCTTGAAACCTAACAGTATTGGCTAATCTTTTCGTCTTTCCAGAACAGTATTTTCATCAGAGACGGAGAAGTTCCTGGAAGAATTTAAGTACCAACTTTAATGTGTATCCTTCCTTTTCTTACTTTGCTGATCCAAAAACAGTTCGTCTAGAATATTATGCACTTTTCAACATATGTTGTTGTCTTGTCGGGAAGGAATGTTCGCATTCATGAACCGCTTTAGTGCCACGGTTGAAGGAGCTAGCTGGGCATTGAAAGATGATGGAGCTCCCAAAGTTGTGTCGTTGTATTAGTGAAACTCGATGATGATCAGGGAAGGGCTGTAGTAAAGTCTTATGTTACTCTTTGAGTTTCGGATAAGGATACATGTTCAACATGAGTATATTTAATTTTTTTAAAAGATTTTAATGTATTTTAAAGATTCTTAGAGGATTATTTCACGTTCCCATATTTGCATATGCCATTCAAAAGAAGCAATAACAGAAGATGATTGAAGCCCACATCAACCGTACTGAGGCAGGTAGAAATTCTGCTTGCTGCAATACACTCTATTGCTCCATGGCCTACAAAGACGTCATTAATTGCAAAAATGACTTGAAGAATGCACTCAAATCTGAATCTAGGAAATCAAATATGTTATATCCCAAAGGATTCTAATCGACTAAATAGCCTCAAAAGCAATCAAGGCTCAATCACTTAAACAAGTTCAACCAAGGTCTAATCACCTAAATGGTCCTAGAGGCTATCAGAACTTAATTGACCAAACTTTAAGGGCCTGACTACCTGATAGCCTGACTCTTTGGTTGTCCAAACAAGCTATGCAGCGCGCCCCAATAAAGACCAGTAAGTAGTATGTATTGGATCACTGAACAGTATGTTCTGGGTAAGACAGCTCTTGTTTTAAACTAGTGAAGGACCATTGACATCCCTTGACAAATATGGCTACTATGAACGATCAAAAGATTGGTAGTCTAACAACCAGCCATACCTAGACAATGACAAGAGGCATGTAATACAAGCCCCTTAGGACACCTAGGTATAAAAGGGGCAGGGAGGCCCCAATGCATGCATGAATACTTTCCTTACTCAGCTTCTTCTTCTCTACTCTCGCCTTGCACAACGCTCTCAACTCTCCCAATTAACTTAAGCATTGGAGTATGCCCTGAATTCCCAACTCCAATGTCCTTCTAACCTCTCATTTGTATTTCAAGTCCCATCTCCAATCTCCATTTTGGCCTTCACCAACCTTCTTCGGGAAGACATAAACAAAATATATTGCAGAAAAAATTGGTTGGGTTGCATTAAGAGTTAATGGTAACCATTTATACAGAGGGACAATGAAATAAGTAAGAAAATAAATAAGAACAATTTTATATATGAAAGGAAATTTAAAATCAAACATCCTGTTAATTATTAGTAGAAATATCTTCATCACCTAGATTTGATCATCTGTTACCGGCATGATTGGGCAGGTGTCCCAACTCTTGCATATATAGGAGTAATGTCAACCATATACACTTGATATATATAAAGTTTTGTATCTCTTCATTTATGACTTTAACTCTTTCACGATATACTTATGCATATATCAGTTAAAAAAGAAGAGCACGGATGCTGCCGGAGTCTTGGTTACTCAAATTCGAAAATGAGTGTTACATATGAGTATGTACTTAGTATGAATATGTTTAATTTTTTAGAAATTTTTTCTCTGTATATTTGAAAGATTACCTTATATCTATGTTCAAGAATATATTCAACAAAGGTGTCGGACATGGATATTTAAAAAAAAAAAAATGAGGAGTTTGAAAAACATAGGCAGAGTCAACTCCAACCTACCTCGGAAACCCTTGGAAAACTACTAGTTGAGCACGATCACCCATCCATTTCCAGCTACATAATGTTCTTAGGACTATAAATAAAATTCTTCTCCTGGTTGAGTACTAAAACAGACAAGCTATTTTACCTCTTTATATAAGAACGAACGAGCCTAACCTTCACATTCATTAGGAACCTGGGAAAAAAAAACTCAAAAAATATCATGATTCAATGATGTATTCCACCTCCTGCACACCAGCCTGATTCGAAGCCAGCACTGGTCCAGTGTGCAAGAGATGGAATATAACATAAAACCCATGTCAAAAAACCAAAACCCTTTGTTTTTTTTTTTTTTTTTCTTGAAATTGCAGGCAGAAAAAAATAGTAAGGAGTAAAGCCAATTTATAATGATGCAAAAATGGAGTTGACTCAAAGTCGATTCATATCATGCATCAAAAAAGTGAAAATAACGTATCAGCCTTTTTCAGGATTCAGAATAATCCTGGCTCTTGGTGGAACATGGAAAGTGCTTTGTGAGGTGGAAATCACCAACGATTAGCCCCCTGGGCCTGACATCATATCCATTGAAGGTGGACGCATGTCTTGTTTGCTTCCATTTTGTTGTTCATGCGTTTATTGAGTGCAAAATATATTCTTTCAGTACATATCAAAGGCATTGTTTCAATCTTAATGGAGGGATAGTTAATGGCGGCAGCCAATAAATATTAATTGGGTAATGATTCTTTCCACTTTGTTTAGAAAGGCTATCTAACTAGTTTTCAACCTCCATAATAAAATCTTAATACATATATATATATATATATATATATATATATATATTATATTGAGAATTCTAGACTCAACTTCGTTCATGAATAGTGCAAATGGCGCTCCTGTCCATTTATGGAGACCTTTTTTTTTTAAGAAACATCATTTATGTGTGTTAATCCAAATCTTTACTTTCATTAAAATTTTTATATACATAATCTTTTAAATATATAAAATAATTTAAAAAATTAAATATACTTGTATTAAACTTCACCCGAATTAAGTAACATTGTAAATTATAAGTAACCATTTCTGTTATAAGATAATTTATTGACATTATTGCATATTGCGAGTGACAATAAAAAAAATAAATAAAAAAAAAATTATATATAGTAAAATAGTATTTCATAATGAAGATGTGTGGATAATTTTTTTAAAATAGTAAAGAAATTACTAAAATTTCACATATGAGGTATTTTTTAAAGTAAAAGAAACAAATATTTTTAATTGTATTTTATATTATAAATTTAATTTGATTTTTAAGTAATTTTATTAACTTGACTTGACGTCAAGTTAATTCATGACATTAATTCAAGAAACCCTTTTAATATGTCATGAATACGAAATATTTAATTTATATTTTGAATAATAAAATTTTATTTATAAAAAATAATATTTAATTTATAGACGAATATGATTATTAGTATTTATTAATCTAAAAGAAATAGCCCAAATACATAGGCTTAGGTGGTCCTCTTTTCTGATGGGGCCATGACCTTCAAGTCCAGCCCAACCAAAAATTGGAAAATTTGCAAATGAGGACTCTGAATTCTGAAATTCCCAATTTATCCATGCATTTCTTGCAAAAAATAACATTAATTCAAGGCGAGTCTTTATTGGTTCTTACTTTCTTCTTTCACTTTCCTCAAACATTTTCCCTTTGTGAGTTTTAATTTTAAAAGAAAAGAAAGGGTTTTTTTTTTTTTTTTCTTGGGTTCTTCTTTCTCAAATCTCAATTCTCACTTCAGTCGTTACCCTTATGTATCAACTAAAACCCTGATTTATTTTTGGGATTCTTTCCAAGAAAGAAAACAATGTCATCCTTTTTCGCAACTCCACAGCCCCAACAACCTCAGCCATTGTTTCAACCCCAACAACCTTTCCAGCAAAGCAGCCCCTTTTTACAACCCCAACAACAACAACAACCGTTGCAATTTCCGCAACCACAGCAGCAGTTTCAGTTGCAACAGCAGCAGCCACAACAACAACAACAACAGCAACAACAGCAAGCTTTTCTTTTTACTAATGATAAGACACCTGCTAATTACAGCACCAAGTGGGCTGATCTGCACCCTGATTCTCAAAAAATTCTGCTTCAAATTGAGTATGTTTTCAATTCTTTTTCAAAAAGGGTTTTTATTTTCGTGTCTTGTTTTTTTCCTGGGTTTGTGGTATTGTGTCTTGGTTGCCGAGAAATGAGTAATAAAAGTAGAAAGAAACTTAAGCAAAATTCTTCTTTATGCTGGAGAAAAATGAAACTTTTTGGCTATCTGTTGAGAATTTGTTAATTCTTGATGTTGTGTGGGGGACATAAGTATTGACTTTTGATTTGATCTATGGGTATGACACTCTGAGAAGTTTGATTGGTTTTGGACCATAGGGAAAGGATATTGGAGTACAGGGATGAGAGCCAAAGGTTAGATCAGTGTAGTCGCCTTTATGATTCTTCGGTTTCCAATGAAGGGTTTGAGGTTGATGCCAGCCACATTGTTCAGGTTTTTAACCTTTGCATCTTTTTTCATGTACACCTGAATTTGTGCTTGCTTTCTTTTCTGGTTTCATTTCTCTCTGAGTTTGGCTGCTTCTTTACCTTTCACTGATGGAGAAGATGAACATTAATTATGCAATTTATTTTTCTTGTGGTTGTTCGTTTCGCTTATTTGAACTTGTAGATTAAT
Source organism: Adansonia madagascariensis (assembly GCA_038381835.1). Classification (NCBI taxonomy): domain Eukaryota; kingdom Viridiplantae; phylum Streptophyta; class Magnoliopsida; order Malvales; family Malvaceae; genus Adansonia; species Adansonia madagascariensis. The sequence continues at coordinate 13,933,930 of JBBYHL010000004.1, forward strand.
CTCAAATAGCATTCGTGGCATTTAACATGAAACTAGTATAGGTAATGAAAGTATTAAGCAACAAAAACTAGTTTGCTCCTGTTGTGAATATTTGGACTAGCTCAAATTCTAATATATTTTTACTTAATGATATATTGTTTTGTCTCTTTTTGTGGAGGGAGTGGCCAAGTGGGTTATGTTTTACTTTCATAAGTGATGCAAATAAGCTACTCCATGTATTGGGTGGCTGGTTGTGTCTGGTCCATTATCTGAACTGTGAGTGGGATCAAATTGGGTCCTTTCGGTGAATACCAACAAGTTCTGAACTATTGGAATGGTTTCTTCCACCCTCATTAAGTGAGGGTGGTTAAAATTTGAAAAGTTATTTGCAAACCCGTTGATCTGAGAACAACTGGTTTTTAATTAGAGTTAAGTTATTATCTCCATGCAAGTTTTATGAGCTTTCAAGTGCAGAACATCTCTAAACGTATAATTCTTTTAATCACTTGGTAGATATTTTTGAGCAATGAAGCATTTCCCATCTGAATGATATAGATAGCAAATGAACAGTTTTGAAATCTTTCTGTTGTCCATTGGCCATTGCCAATTTTGGCGCTTAGCATTGGTGGATAAAATGGCATGGTTGTTTCAACAGGAACTTGGTGGAATCAATACTGCCATGGAGCGGCAGAAAGCTTTGCTGCAGGAGTTGATGGCTACTGTGAAAGATATGCTAAGGTACACAGAGGTTGCTGTTCGTTCTTTCATGATGCTTCGCCCCCGGTTCCTTCATTCAAATGCAGGAAGTGCTTCAAATGCCACTGCACCATCCCAGGTTCCAGGAGCTACAACAACACCAGGCTCAATCGCTCAGCCAACTCCTACATCCATGGTGCCAGTTTTTGATTTTTATCGCGGGCTGCCCAAGAAGCCATCGCCATTTCTACAGCATACTGTTGCTAGATTTGAGAAGTATTTAGGTGAGTGCCGCCAGTGGATTGAAGAGCTGGAACAACTGCTTTTTTTGAATTCTGACAGAAACTCTATCAACGCATCCTCATTGTTGCAATCTCTTCCCGAAGTCATGTCCAATGTGCATGGCTTTTTTGTTCATGTGGCTGCCAAGGTAGAGAAGATCTGTACTTTTATCTTTGTATTTTCATGTGCGAATTGGTTGTACATATATAGATGCATGCAACGTACATGATAATTTCAGTTGCACTTTGTCCTTGGTAACTAATACACATGCTAAGTAGCAAATATATCTAGTTGTTTGAAACTTTATTAATTGAAATTGAGTTGAGATCAGGATTTTTGATGTCTTATGTAGTTTTTGCCTTCAAATGCCTTGATTTATGTTATGTTTAATGTAGTTAACATGCATTCATGATATGATCTTTCATTTTGCTTATTTCACTCAAACTCTTAACAACCCCTCCACCCCCAATGAAAGAAAGAAGGAGGAATCTGACTTGTTGTATAACCATGTATTTCTTAGGTGGAGAGCATTCATCAATATATTGAATCAATGAAAACAGCATATCTTGCCGATCAGCGCCGCAGAGGAGATGTTGGTGATCCTTTTCTTGAGGCTGATCGGAGGGAAACTGCCAAGCAAGAAGCTGCTGCTAAGAGGGTACATCCAACCTTGCATTTACCTGCAAATTCACAGCCATCAACTCAGGTTGCCGGGTTGTTTGCGAGCTCAGCAACTCCTGCAGTAGCTTCTGCCCAGCAGACACCTGCAGCAACGTCATCAGCTTCTTTGGGAGGTGGATTGTCTCTTTTTAGTACACCATCATCTACTCCTGCTTCTTCCATGTCATCTTCTCTGTTTGCAACTCCAACCACAGGTGCTTCCATCCAATCATCCCTTTTCAGTTCCTCATCAGGATCTTTCTTAGGATCTGCATCCACTCCCTCTCTCTTTTCCAGTACCACATCGGCTTTTGGTTCTACTGCATCTCCTGGAGGTTCACTTTTTTCAACACCATTTGCTTCTGGTACCTTCTTATCCTCTATGTTTTCCAAAATCAATTTTTATGTTCAAGTGATTTCATTTGGAATTCATGCTTTGAGTATCATTTTTAAATTACCACTGTGTTTTCACATGGGTTGATACATTTTGATCTAATTGTTTTTGTTGTCTGACTAAGTTTTTTTTTTTCTTTTTCCAAGGTGCTGCAACAGGGTCTGGTGCTAGTTTTGGGGCTGTATCTGTGAGTAAAACGTTTTCTTGGCTTTCAGTTTATTTTTGATCCTTTTCATAATTGATCATCAAAACCATACTCGGCTTCGAAAAACTGTCTGCATCAGTCAGTATTGTTACCTGGATCAATTATATTTCTCTTATTTAAGCTAATTTATCCGTGTTGTTGCAGAAATCATCAAGGCCAAAATCTCGAACAACCCGGCGTTAGTCACGGTTGCCTGAATACGGAAATCCTGAAGAAACTTTCTGTCTACTAAAATGATCCTTTGCATTTAAAGGGAGCTACACATTCCGTTTCAACAGTGTCTCTTCTCATGACCTCGTGTCTTTAGCTCTGGAGTGGAAAGATCGTTGTAGGTTTGTTCGTGATTTCCAGGAAAACAAAAGGTTAGCTTTATGAAATACCCTAAACCCATTTTCCTTTTTCAGCATTGATAAAGGTGCTACAAGATCCTTGTTACTGTAACATTGTAGAACGCATCATAGGTAGGATTTTTTGGAGTGAAATAAGATCGGAAAACCTCATTTGTGTGAGTGAAGATATAAAAACATTGAGTAGATCAGTTTTCGTTCTGCATTTCTGATTGTCACTTTGACTTTCCTTATCACAATGCTTCTAAACATGTTTTTTTGCTGTATATGTTGGATTATATTGCAAGATGTTAGGCAATGTATGAACCTATTTATAAATTTCTGAAATATATGAACATATTCCATAGAGTTCGATCAAAAAGTTCCAAAAAAGAAAAATACACTGGTTTTCATGGAAGAATTGATGCCCGTTATTTGTTTAGCTGACAAATTACGAAGTCTTGGAAATCTAGTGGGAATTTGTACTGTTTGGCGACTTGATTGTTGGATACTTGTAGGAATTTGAAACATTTATATTAGTATCCTACTCGATCCATCCATATAATCCAAATGAAGGTGGTTACGAGGAGAGCGTGTCGCTGACGCGCCTTTTTTGAGGATGGTTATGGAGGTGCATTTATTTATTTTATAGGAGGGAGGCTGGCTAGGTAAGAGGCATCATATGAAGGTGGCATTCACGCAGGCCGAGGAGAGTGGGGGAAGATAGTAACTCAGAGTTGAAGTTGGAACAATGTTATTGACACCGAATTGGTTACATCAACTGATATATATCAATTTTGACACGTAATAATATTGATTATGGTTTCGTTTCAGTATTAGTTTTGATTTATATTGATCATATTGGTAAGTATTAGTATATTTTAATCATATCGACTGAAAGTAGTTGTATCGGTCAGTATATAATATAATTTTGTAAAAAAAGGTTAAATTGATATTGATCTAAAATTTAATGAATAACATATATAATTACTCATAAATTTAATGAATATTAGATATAATTATTTGTAAATTTAACGATCACTAAAAATTTTAACTTAATTACTTGATTAATATTGATCTTTTATATTTAATGAAGTTTTTTTTAAAATATTATATATAATTAATAAATATTGAATATATAAAATTTATTTAATTTTATCTGTTTCATATTTAAAAATATGTTATATATATATATATATAAATAAAAAATATTTAAATTTTGATAAATTAAAAATAATATAGTAAAATATATTAATATTAGTATATATTAATACTAAAAAAATAATAAGCTTATCAATACAATACTGATTACTTATCTTGAGTTGGAATGAATCCTTGGTACAGAGTTCGGTCAATTCTTAGTGGTACTAAGAAAATCTAGATCAAAATTTGAGTCGCGGATCCTGTCCCAAAAATCCATTGGGTTTAATTTGCTTTTTTTTTTTTTTTTATAATTTCAATCTGATTTTTAAATCAAAGAAAATGGATTTATAGTGATTCTAAGACATGATAAGGTTGTGTTTGAGACAAATTTTCTATGCAAAGTGGTCGGGCACCAAGAGAATCATAAAAGGCTGCAAAATTTGCTTTTGCTATTCATGAAAATTGAAATTTCAACTACCAGATATTAATTATTTTTTGCGCTGCTTTAATATCTTCAATTATATATTTCTCAGCAATTTCACGGAGACATTGACGTATGGTTAGTGTTAGCAAAGGCTGTATAACTTGTCGTCCTTAACTGAATTTGATATCATAATTTAAATAATATTAAAATTATATAAAAATTAAATTATAATTATTTTAAAAATTATTCTCAAGTTAAAAGATTATTTTTTTAATTTATTATTTTTAAAACAAAATAAATTCTAAAAGAAAAAAATTTCATCCAATTTTATTGGTATGATATATTCTAGTGTTGTATGATACAAAATTGGTTGGACTCCCATTTTTATGGCAAGGAATTGTCCTTATGCCTTTCAATGGAACACATAAAATATCTAAGTGTATTTATCTTTGAGGTCTTGCAAATTCTTTAAATTCAACGAAATCATAGAGAATAAATATTGATATATTCAATGATTCGAGTAGGAGAAATAATTAGGTGATATGAATATATTTATTATGATAAACATAAATTGTGATTAGAAACTATATGATATTTAGAAATTTTTTTTATTTTATTTTTTAAAATATTTGTGTATGATATAAACACATGTCCCATCATCATTCGATCTTCTTCTAATTCGATGAAAACTGGATCCACCGACTCGAGATTTTCCTCTATTAATAAATTCCCGGGGAACAAATACTTCAAGAGCGGCCCATTTGGTCTGACCAACAATTTGCCTAATTCCAAATCATTTTTGATAACAATGCAATTAAATTAAATTAAATTAAATTAAATTAAATTAAATTAAATACTGACGGTTGAAAATTTAATATTTTAATTTTTATATTTTTAAAATTATAATAAATAAAAAAATATTAATTATCTTAAAAAATTATTTAAATATTAATAAAAATTTTACATGTTATGTGATGAAAAATTTTAAATTTTATATAAAAATATTTAAACTATGACCTGTAATCTAAACATATTTTTTAAATAAAATTTAGAATTTTATACCAAATGATATATTAGTAGTTTATAAGTACTCAAATAATTTTTTTAATATCATTAATTATTTTTTTATTTACTAATATTTAAAAAATATAAAAATTAAAATATTAAATTTAATAATATATAAACTAAAATACTTCTTTCACTTTTTATATTAAAGTTTTAGTAGACCTTTACAGTGGTTACAACATTGAATTTTTAAGTTTAATGATCAAATTTTTACCTTTCAGGTAATTATTAAAGATATATATATATATATATATATATATATATTAATTCTTGTACCAGCACCACGCTCTGTGGATTAATACAAAGTGCTGTTTTATCTCCATTTTCTAGTCTCTTGTTATGTTCTGCGTTTTCCATTAATGCGTTTCTCCATTTAAGAAGGTGGGAGTAGGCAAGGCAAGCAAGGGAAATTAATGAGGACTAACTGTCTTTCAAACGAGAACGTGGAAAGTAGGGAAAAGGCAGAGAATTTCCCATCAAACAGGAAAGCTCAATTAGCCAACTTTTTCGGGGTGGCCGCTAAGCCTGCAACGATTCACGCCATTGTTCATTGCTGATTTACTCTTTCATTTTGTAGACCTCGACTCTTCATTGATGGTCGGTAGCTTGAATTGAACTTCCAAGCTCTTTTGATTTCATTTTTTAATGATTTTTTCTATCGATTTCTTTTTGGCCAACAATGAATTAATTTCCCTTATCAGATTTCCATTTGTTAGAGATATATATATAATATATTTGGTATAAAAAAGATTAAATTTTATAAGACTGTTGATGTCTTTGGTGGTGGTGGTGAATTGATTAAGTTGTAGAAAGTATCAGGTAAAAGTTAAGGAGCCGAGAAAACAATGAAAGATTAGAAAGCAAGCTTTAATGCTTAAATTAATAAGTTTTAGTGATATCAAGTAAAAAGAAAATTCATTGAAATTTAACAGGTTATAGTATTTATTTGTGCAGATTAACTTTAACTATGACTATTCATATCCTCTGTCATTAGAGTTTGATGGAACAATTAGAAGATTGAGAGCTTGACACGTGTTTGTCATATGAAAGTTGATTGATCATGGACTGCTTCAGTCCCAACAAAAAAATTTAATTAAAATTTTATTGGCATTAAAAATCAAATTTCAATTTTTTTAATTATAGTTTGAATTTGAAATATTAACATTATATTTATAAATTAAATAATATCATCATATTAAAAATAAATATAAAATAATTTTTTAATATCTTTTATTTATTAATCATATTTAAATATATAAATTATAAATACATTAAATATAATTTCATTTAACAATTTGTATGAACATTTGAGAAACCTATATGTACTTTAATTATACTTTTCAGCAAAAGAAAAAAAAAAAATCCTGGAACTCATTACTCAGCCATATCAACATCTTGATTATTTGACAGAGAAAAGTAGGCTTGACCCCACCAAGGGTATTATTGGTGTTACGTTGATTCCATAATGCCAATAATTCGTAGGACAAAAGTGTTTACTGTTTATCGTCAAGCCAAAACCTTTAAAATGAGTCAGCATCATTCACTTCTGTCTAAGTTCGATGCACTACTGGTGATTTTACACCACTGATTGTGATTTACAAGTCCTATCAACTTGCC
>JBBYHL010000004.1:13969098-13983732 GCA_038381835.1 Adansonia madagascariensis
TTTGAAGTCAACATCTCATGAATATATTAAATTTTCAGTTTAATCTAATAACCCATAGTATTAAATTTTCAGTTTGGACACTTGTAAGCTCAAGTCAACAAATTCCATACTTATCTATCTATTTATAAATACTTTCTTTTATCTATAATTTATATCTAAAAAGGTTGAGATGTTGATAAAATTTATAATTTGAAAATTAGATATATTCTATAAAATTTATCCAATATTCAAATAGAAATAATACCCGAATAAACTTTCTCAAAAATGGAAACCAATTATCTATCTCTTTTTTTTATTATTATTATTACATGAGGAAATGAAATTAAAGTTGGTATATAAAATTTGTATTCTCTTTGTAATTATAATTTGTTGAATTTAAGACACAAGTAGCAGACATGGAAAGGGTGGACATGAATAATGAGTTGTCACGTGAGATGTTGGGAAATGGATTTGATGAACATTTGACCCCAACGCCTACCGCTAGGCGCCAGCAACTCAGGCATATTAGGTGGAATGGGATGGGATGGGAGACCTGCGAATGAGCGGGCCGCTCCAATCCCACGTGCTCAGATTTCGGATAATTGCGGTAATTTGATACAAATTATTATATATAAAATATATTTTATTAAAATTTAATTATAAATATACTATTTTAATGATAGTATGAATTTTCATATTAATTTAATTTAAATTTAAATAAAAAAATTTAATCGCGACTCGATCGGTTATTAAACACGTTATGCATGGGAGGGAATCACAGGGATTTTTCACCGACACACCGTCGATTCGCTGGCTGGATTAACAAAGCAATAAATATTGTCATAAATTCATGAGCAAAATAATGTTAAAAAAAAAAAGGAAAATTGAAACTCTTACAGTTGCCCTAAAATTGAAGCAAGTACATGCAAAATGATAACACTGCCCACTCTTAAGTCCCAAACATCAAAACCATGATTTTCCACTAGTTATTTTGTAAGTACTTTTTCAGAATACTACTAATTGTGCTGATGATCATGTAGCATTAATTTGTTGAGAGCCTCTCATAGCCCTAGCAATTACACATTTTTCATTTTTGATCCCTGCATTCATAAAATTCCCCTTGCACATTTCTTTTTTGGATGTTGGCCTCATTTTGTTTCTTTTTTTATTATTGTTATTAAAAAAATTATAGTGTTTGCTCTTGACTCGTGAATGAATTAAAGGGAACAAACATAACAGAAAGTAATAGTAATGATGAAAGCGTGAAGGATCCCACAATTTTAGTGCTCCAAAACAATTAGTTCCCACATCGATTCATCATTAAAATCACCTAAATTTATAAATACTGAGAATAACAACTTTAGAGTCCTTACGATTAATTAAAAACTTTTGTTTAATAAGTAATACTATTTCTCAAACTCACCCAAATCCCAAATGTCAAAACTTTGAATCCAAAACCTTAAAACTTTTTCATATAGGATTTTATACGGTCATTATTAACTAGGCAAAAGAAATTGTCTTATCAATCATTTTTATCTTTAAAAATATAAAAATATAGTAATAAAAATTTATATTTGATGAATTGATAATATATGTATTTATTTATTGTTAATAAATTAAATTATATTTCATTAATAAAAAATTTTAAAAATGAATATAAATAATTTATTTTTAATAAAATAATATATTTAATTTATTGATAATATATTTAAATAAAATGTTTAATAATTTTTTAATCCCATCGTAATTTATTTATCAAAAAGGCGCTTTATTTTAATAGATGCTTTTTGGCGTCAATGGCTACATTTAAACGCTAGTAGTAAATCAAAACTATTGTTTCTCTTCCAGAGTTATAGTTTGTTTTCGTACTTGCTTGTTCTGTAGTGAAAGGGAAAGCCCAAAACTGGGGTGTAGTTCCAATGGGTCAGTCATGTTTCTGAAGGACCTGGGCGGCTACCGACTAGCTAGGGCAGATGCGAGAGCCAGATATTGGTCGCTAGATGCTTACAAGACTTGGACCTAAGGGCCAAGGCCTCGTAGCCTTAATTCTCTCTTGTGAGGAACCAAATCTTTCGAGGGCCTAAAACATGTAACTCTCTCTTGAGCTCAATCCAGCTCTAACCCAAACAGACATGATGCGAATGACACGACTGATAAAGTAAATTCTCATTCGCATAGGTCGCTGGATCTTCAGGCTCTATCTCAGGCACTGCTTCTTCTGCCGATTCAAGACTTCCAGGACTTCTACTACCACCGAGTAATAAAACGACAAAGGAATGGGAAATTCTGGAATTTGTTCATCTAATATTTTGAGAAAATTTTCTGGTTTCTTCCATGGTGATTTACTAATTTGATGTGAAATTTGAAAATCAAGAACTTTATAGATAGGTAGAGCTCCTTTTCACTGGGTATTTGGGCCAAAGCATACAGCTCGGGTGTCTGACAAAGAAACATCCAATATGTAAAAGAAGGGAAAAAAATCCAAAAGATGAAAATTCATTTTCATTTAAATTTGGTTAAAATTTACCTTAAAAACTTTTTAAGTATGACTTCAGTAAAACATATAACTTTCGAATCTGAGCATCTTGATCAAAAATTGGAAATTAATCTACAGTTTTATTCTCTACATTTTTTTAGTTCACTTTTTTTTTTCCTTCTTTCAGGCTCTTTTCTTTTCTGTTCTTCCATTACGGTACTCCAAGGTAAATCCTTAGACGCATAGCTTGGTCCTTTTTCTGTATATATATTGACTTCCAAGTCAACGGACAGCAACCACTTGAAGAGCTGGTACGAATGGAGGAAAATCATAGTTACCATCGGTCATTAAACCGTAATTATTATTCCCTTCTTGCTCTCCAAGTCTACGGTGGAAGATTTCCGGACGATATTTCGAGGAGCTTACTCATTAAGCGATAAAAAAAAAAGTGCATTCCTTTATCTGGGCAAGTTCTTCTTCTCATACTAAAAAAAAAAAAAGTAATATTTCTTGAATTTTTGGTTCTAGGTTTCCATCAAGATTACTATGGCAGCAGATTTATTCGGAGGAGCTGCTTTAGGGGCGGGTTTTGGAGAGCTGCTTAGAGCGGTTTTAGACGTGGGTAAAACAGCTGCCATGTTTCGCGATATTTTGAAAGAACTGGAATCAACGCTAACATCTATTGAGCCTGTAATCAAAGAAATTGAATCATTCAACAAATTACTTGATAAGGAGCACGAAACGAAGCAGCTCACAGACATCATCGTTAAAGGGCAGAAACTTGTCACTAAGTGCTCTAAAATCCACAAGTGGGACTTCGTCAAGAAGCCTTATTATACAAACAAACTTCAAGGATTGAAGAAATCGCTTGAGAAATACTGTCTGATTGTTATGCAAGCACAGCAAATGAGAAACATACAAAATTTGCTCTATGAAACTCGAGGGATTAGCCTCGACTTGAGGAGATTCAGTTCGAGAGAAGGGTCCGGCAACTGGAATGGGATGTTTAGTCCGGTTGCGGTTGTGGGCTCCTGCAAAGTTCCTGAGCCTCCAGGGAAAGTTGTTGGATTTGATTTACCCTTGAAAGAGCTAAAGATGAAGCTTTTCAAAGATGGGGTTTCAGTCATTGTTGTGTCTGCTCCTGGAGGATCCGGGAAGACAACGTTGGTTAAAGTGCTATGTCAAGATGAAGAAGTCAAAGGTATCATTCCTGTGCTGAGCTTTGTCTGCGCTTGACTTTAGTTTCTGGTTCTTGACTGGTTTGATTGTTAGAGGTTGCAGATATCACCTCTTTGGTGACTGCATAAATCAATTAGACTAAACCCTTAGTTTTGAAACGGTTTAATTTGAAAGCTGTGAGAAGTAGAAGAAAAATAAAAATATTTGCCCTGAAAATTCATTTGAATGTTTGAGTCAATTTTATTCCGTCAACTCGTTTGAATTGAATGCCCTGCCATGTAAGACTTAGCAGGATATCTATGTAACTGTTCAAGCATTTGGTAAAGAAATTTTATGACTCATTGTAAAAGTAACTGTAATGTTTACTTGGACTGGTCCTTCAAGTGGAATTCCACTTAGACAGGCTTTTGAGAAATCTTGGATTCAATTTTACTTAATTGTCAAATTTCACATGCATTCGAATGGAGGGATATTATTGCCACTTACAGTATGCTATAAAGTATCTTTGAATATTTGGCAGATTTCTAATGCAAGTGTCTGAACAGGAAAATTTAAAGACAACATCTTCTATGTCACATTTTCAAAGACACCCAACGTGGAGGTCATTTTGCAGAAATTACTCCAGGTTAAGGATCATAGAGGAGTGCCTGAATTTCAAAGCCAGGAGGATGCTCTGAACCACTTAGAACAACAATTAAGGCTGTTGGCAGTCAATCCCATATTACTGATCCTGGATGATGTTTGGTCTGGATCTGAATCCCTCGTTGACAAGCTCAAGTTTAAATTGCCAGATTACAAGATCTTGGTAACATCAAGATTTGAATTTCGAAGATTTGATTTTACGTATTGTTTGAAACCATTAAATGATGAAAATGCTATGACTCTTTTTCGTCACTCTGCGTTCCTGCAAAATGAAAAGCCTTGCATTCCAGAAGATATCGTGAATAAGGTATTTTTGTCAAGCTTGAAGACTTGTTTTAACTTTCACCTCTTGCATGAAGCATTAAACACCTTCCTGGTTATTTGCCCTGAACCTCCAAAAATGGCATGTTGTGTATTAAATTTTAGGTAATGAAAAGCTGTAAGGGACTTCCGTTGGCCCTTGAAGTGGTAGGTCGATCGCTTTGTGGGCAGCATGTCACACTCTGGCAAAAACAAGTAAATCAGCATTCTAAAGGTCAATCCCTCTTTCATTCTAATGCTGATCTGCTTGCTTGTCTTCAAAGCAGTTTAGATGCCCTGCATGGTCTGGTGGGAATAAAGGATTGCTACCTAGACTTAGGTTCATTCCCTGAAGATCACCGGATTCCTGCCACTGCACTTGTTGATATGTGGGTGGAGCAATACAATCTCGATGGAGATGATGATGCCATTGTCAAACTCTATGAACTCGCCCACAGGAATCTAGTTAATCTTGTAGTCATGAGGTATGCTAGTTGGTTCATGCGTTATATCCATTATAACTTTAAATCTTCAACCTTGCTTCATTATCTGATAGGCACTAAATTATTGTTTATGGTGAAAGTGTTTTAATCTATATTGAACTATTGATGCTTATTCACTAGGAAAGATGCAAGTGAAGCTGATGGCTACTACAATGAGCACTTTGTCACGCAGCATGATCTTCTAAGAGAGCTGGCTATCTACCAGAGCAGCTTGGACCCCGTAGAACAACGAAAAAGGGTAATTGTGGAATTAAGCAGAAACAATTTTCCGAATTGGTGGTTTGAAGAAAAGCAGCAACCTCTTGGTGCTCGCCTCTTGTCTATCTCGACAGGTTGTTATCTCTCCCTCTCCGACTTTCAGAGACAAACATAATACAAAGTTTAATCCTTCCACTAACTTCTCATGAAACCATTGACCGCATCACAGATGAAAATTTCTCATTCACTTGGGGCAACATTCAAGCACCAGAAGTTGAGGTTTTGGTTCTCAATTTTTGGACGAAGAACTACACCTTACCTGTCTTCATGGAGAAAATGGATAAATTGAAGGTCTTGATAGTCATGAATAATTGTATCTACCCAGCAGAATTAAGCAACTTTCTGCTTCTGTGTTCTTTATCCAATCTAAAGAGAATTAGGTTCGAGAAGGTTTCAGTTCCTTCCTTCATCGGGAGCTCTTTATGCCTAAAGAATTTGCAAAAAATATCTTTTGTTATGTGTAATGTCAGTCTGGCTTTTAAGAAGGGTACGAACAAGATGTCAGATATTTTTCCGAAACTTTTGGAAATTGACATCGACTATTGTGATGATCTGGTGGAACTGAGTGATGGGTTATGTGATCTTGTTCAACTGGTGAAGCTTAGTATCACCAACTGCCACAAGCTCTACGCACTGCCTGCAGGCATTGAAAAGCTGGTAAACTTGGAAGTGCTAAGACTAGCATCCTGTACCGAACTCAAGACATTGCCCGAGACCATTGGGAGCTTATCCAAGCTCACTGTTCTCGACATTTCTGACTGTCTAAGCATCGTTGACATCCCAGACCGGATCGGTGAACTGCACAATCTAAGGAAGATGTATATGAGAGGGTGCTCCAGTTGTAACCTACCTTCAACAATCACAAATCTTCAAGATTTGGAGGATGTCATCTGTGATGAGGAGACAGCCTATCAATGGGAGTGTTTCGAATCTTATCTCACCAATCTAAGGGTAACAGTTCACGAAGAAGATAACAACTTAAATTGGCTTCAGGCATGATTGTGATCTCCCTTTCTTTTCATGTATCTTATGGCATCCTTGGGGATATTACAAAGCTGCAAATACACCCCAAATACAATACAAGAATTGATTAGGTTTGGACAAGAGATTTTAAGGAGAAAATTTATTTGCAAAGAGATTTTCAAAATTTTAAAATAAATAAATTTATTTGGTAAAAATAAAATAAAATTTTTAAAAATTTTTAGAATTTGAAAGAGTAGTTTTAGATAGTTTAAATTCCCTTTTCAAATTCCACCTCTCAAAGCCGAATTTGTAAAATTCTTTAAATTTTTAACCAATATATTAATATTTATTAAGTTTTTTGTAATGCTATTATTAATTTTTTTTAATTTTAACTAAATAAAATCATTTTAATTTTTTTATTTTTTATACTATTAAAAATATTTATACATTTTTACAAATCTAATAACATCCATATTGCATATTTTCTTATTTTATTTTTAATATTATTATTTATAATTATTTCGTATTTTATCAAATTCTAATTTTCAAAAATTTTTTATAAAAAATATTTATCCAAACAATATAATTACAAATATTATTTTTTTTGATTTGATAAATTTTAAAATATTAATGTATTAAAATTATTCATCGAAATATACTGTTAAGTTCAAGAGAGATTTCCACCGAATAAAAGAATATTTTAATTGTAGAAACTTTGCTAAAATATGAACAATAATCAAATTTAGAGTGAAATACTAAATGAATTTCAAAATGGGCATAATTAACAGTTTTTCTTGAAGTCTAAACTTGTTAATGCTTGTATAATAGTATCAAGAAATATTAAGATTTGATAGCAGAGTTTCTAAGATTTCAATGACATAATTAAATATTTTGTTACTTATTTATGTCAATTGGAATTGTTTGATCGTTATCCGATCACAATCAATGATGAATAATTTGAACTCTTAAGTTCTTTTTTTTTTTTTTCTTCTTTTTATATAAGACTGACATTTGTTATAAATATAATGCTAACGAAAAAGAAAATTTCAACTTTAATATGTGTTGAAGTTTCTCATACAAAAGGTCGATTACGGTTCTGCAGCATAAAAAGAGTCAGACGGTATCGAAGTTGATATTCCTGAGCACTCTTCGATGATTAAATCAGTGCCTGGGTATTAGAACAAGAGAGATACTGTATTGTGGAAAAAGATGTCCTTACATTCGGGTTTGCTTCTTTTTATAGGTGTTGTCTAGGAATATTGTGTCAGGTGATTTGACAGGAGGTTGGCTAGCACCGTGCTAGTTGTCCGGCTATGGTACCTCGAGATCGAGTCTATCAGTTGATCGTCACTCAAAAGATATCAGTTCTAAAGTCATGATGTTGTTGGAAGGTCACATCGTTGTCTGATGCTATTAGGGCGATCGCTAATAGATCGTCTACTTACTTTGGGGCGACTGGGGCTATCAGGGCGATTGCCTATGTATGAGTATAACAGCGATCAGGGTGATTGTCTATGTATGGTTATAATGACGATCGGGGCAATCGCCTATGTATGTGTATAACAGTATAATTTCAACTATAGACTTATTTAATATTTAATTTCAATTTATTAAAATAAAAAAAAAAACGATTTGAAAATAAAAATAAAAACAGAAAATGATTAAATGGTTAGGGAAGATAAGTTTTTCATTTAATATATTATTTTATTTAATTAAAATAATTACATTAGTTATATATAATTAATTAATTAATGCTGTTAAACATTAATTAACATTTCCTTGCAAATCTTGTTTTCGACTTGCTTGGTTAGTTATTTGATATCTTTTCAAATGATTAAACCAAAAATTTTTACAAAATTATGCTCAAACCTAACACAAAAGAAAAGAAAAAACAAATCAATTACAATTTGTGAAGGAAGATTGGAATAAAAAAAGGTTAAAAGAAAATATAAATAAAAAATTATTAGTTTGTGATTAGAGATCAGAGAAAATAACCAAATTTATAATATACTATTTTGTAATTATACTTCTCATCTCATCATATTAAAATATTATTTTTGATTAAATTTCAACTTGAATTTGTTTGGATTATTTATGATATCAAACTTTTTAGCCAAATAGGTAGACTCTGCATAAGTCAGCTCAAATCAATTTAATTAATGAAATTTGATTAATTCGATTCGGTTAAGTTGGTTTGATGGTAATATCAATTTTTTAGGTTTGAGGGGAATATCGATTTAAATAATTAACTGAACCAATTGAATTAACTAAATATTTAATATTTAATATTTAATATTTAATATTTATATATTTATATATTTATATATATTAGTAGCCAAATTAAACCTATGCTTAAATCAAATATACAGCTTACTAGCTAAAGACTTAATAAACCGATTTAACTAAATTAATCGATTAAACTGATCGAAATTTGATCAATTTAATTAATTCAGTTATGATAAAAAAATCAATCATTTTAATCGATTTCTCTAATAAAATCAATTAATTTAATTTTAAATTTTTTTATTGAATTAATCGAATCGATCAAAATATATAATCTTACAAATAAGGGTTAATTCACCAAAGACCAGCTTGGCATTTGGCTCACATGTTAGATGTTGCAAAAACATCTAAAATTTAAAATACCATTATAATATTAATAAAAAAATAAAACAATTATAATGATAAAAAGAATAAGATAAACTTGGAAATGTGAGCACTTACTGGGGATAGTTTTAATATTGCGGTTGACGTTGTAGGCCCAGCCCCATGTGATGCGTGTGCAATGCGGCTGTATACTTGTAGGGAAGTGAAAGGGTCGAAACATCCTTCGAAGATCCTTCGCAAAGTTCGCTCCAAACGAGTAACTAGTAACGGGTGAGCCAGCCTCTTTTTATTTTTATTTTTTCATTTAATTTCCTCTTCGTTTTTCCGCTCTTCAATATAAATTTTCTCCGCCACCTGACTCACTGAGTACGTTAAACGGGGAGGAAAATAATAACAGGCTTGGACTCTAGCCGAAATGGCGTCAGACTCGGAGCTAATGTCCCGACTCCGTGAGTTCTTGAAAGAATCCGACCTGAACACGACGACTACAGCAATCGTGCGGCGGAGATTGGAGGAAGATTTCGGGATTGATTTGTCGGACAAAAAGAAGTTTATTAGAGAGCAAGTCGATTTATATCTCCAAGGCCAGTTAGAAAATGCGGAAGAACAAGAGCAGGAAGAAGAAGAAGATGATGATGATGATCAGACGGAGAGGATTGAATCAGAGGAAACCGACGGCTCTGATTCGGACGACGAAGAGGAGGAGAGTGAAAAACCGAGGAATAAAAGGACTCCTCCAAAGAAACGGTCAGTTATTAATTAATTAGCAATTATACAAAATTTTACGCAATAGTAATAAAGAAAATGCAATACGCTATTTTTCTTTATTTACTTCTCTTCAAACAGGTTTAGATAATGCTTGGTTTAGAAGTTAATTGTGAGGTTAAGTCGGTTATGGCTATGCTTAGCTTTAATGGTTTGCCATTTTTTTAGTTTTTAGCTTTTAACAAATGTATGTATAAAAGGAGATAATGTTTGAATGAAGAAATTTGACAGAACCCGTTTGTATTAATCTGAACATTTTTTCCTCTTTTCCCTTTTATCTAGTAAATTTGGTCATCGTCTGTAAATGATCCCTTTCCATCTATGGTGCTGCTGGTAGATAAATTGCAAAGAAGAAAGTTGTGTTATGTTCTCTCTTTGTAGTTTAGATTTGGCCTTTGGAACGGGAAACACAGCTCTTGAAAGTTCTCGACAATCTGAATTTTCATGTTTCTTCTGATTCTTTGATGTTTTGGGAGCTGGGAAGAAGGAAACGGGTCGGTCTTAAACTTGAAATAAATACAGACTCCATATTTTCCCTGCCGACAAGGTAGATTAGCGTGTGGTTTAAAGATTCCATCTAGAATTCTAGATTATTTTCAATGATTTCTTATCTATGTTGCATTAATTCTTACATGCTGGACATACTTGCTTCACTTTTGATCCAATAATCTGTTGTTTTGTAATATTAGCTAACAACAATTGTTGCTGTACCACCACAGTTTCAGGATTTAATGTGTATAGGCTTTTTCTGAAGCTTATACATTGCTATTTCGTGCTGGTCAGTGAGCATATTTAGAAGTTATTTTTGGTAGAGTCTCCCTTGAATCCATTAGCTTATCTAGAATATACCTACACTAAGAATTTCCATCCTGCATTGTCATGCAAGCTTTGAAGTTTAGTGTGGCACTTAATCAGTGGTCGTAATTGCCATCAAACTTACAGTTGCTAGTTTACGAATTTATGGTTGTTTTATTTTATAATATAGGTCAAAACGAGTAAATAATGAAGTTAAGAGAAGAGTAGGTGGTTTTAACAAAGTATGCAGACTTTCCCCACAACTTCAGGAACTCCTAGGAGTCCCTGCACTGGCGAGGACTGAGGTACCTTTAAAATATCTTGAAATTTATTTTCTGTTTCTTCTTTGTTGATGTCATAGTTAAGAGAAGGAAGCTACTTTGTTTTAAATTTTCTGTTTTATAATTGGTGCTAGGTAGTCAAGCAAATATGGGTTTATATTAGAGAGAAAAATTTGCAAGACCCAGTTAACAAGAAAAATATAATTTGTGATGAGCCATTGCATGCACTTTTTGGTATTCATTCGATTGACATGTTTCAAATGAACAAAGCCCTGTCAAAGCACATCTTGCCCTCAGATTCAGATGAAGGTAATAACACATCTGTCCCTTCTACCATTTTGCTTCTGTTAAAACTTTTATAGAAATGTTTCATTTGATATATATTTGATTTTGGGCTCAAATTTCTCTACTCTTTTGAAAATTGTGATTTAAAAACTGCTGATTCTCTACAGAATTGGCTAGTCATCGGGAATTGTATTTGAAATCTGAAAAGCATTTCTTAATTGTAAATTTTCATCTCACTCTCTCTCTTCCTCAGTAAATGAAGGCATCGTTTACCTAATTTTTTACTAAATCAAGTAAAGTTACTTTTGTTTCTTGATCAATATGCTGCAAATATCTTATAACTCAAACCAATCTATTATCTATACGATAATGATGTGCTAGATTTAACTATATTGGCTTTCATGTTGTAGTTGTTTCAGTCAAGTCAACGGAGAAGGAACAGCCAAGAAAGCATGAGAGAGAAGAAGGTATGGATAGTAAATGACTAAATTAAGGTCTTCCCTGCAGAATTTGTTTTGCGTTGATATGAGGAGTTAGTATGTCTTATGCTCACAGTTTTTCTACCATTGTATCATTAGCAATACCTTGCATCTCAGATTTTGCTTCACACTATTGCTGGCTAATTTGTAATAAGGTCTTTTGACTATTGTTTCTTGAAAGAACCTTCTCTTTAAGTTCTGCTGGAAGAGATATCATTGGTGGCTTTTTTTTTTTTTTTTGGGGTGGGGTGTGGTATTACCATTAGCATGTTAGTAGACGTTTCAATATATGTTATCAACTTTTCCGTTGCCTTTGTCTTCTTTGCCATTTCAGATCCAGATGAGCAAAAAACAAAGGAAAAGCAACAGAAGGGATTTCTTGCGCCTCTTAAACTTTCAGATGCGCTAGTAAAATTTCTTGGTACTGGAGAACATGAGCTTACACGGGGTGTTGTAATAAAGAGAATGTGGGATTACATAAAAGTAAATAACCTCCAGGTATCTGATTCCTCATCTTGCAGAATAATATCAATATACCTCAGTAGCCTTTTACTTATTATTTTGGTCATCATAAGTTCAAAACTGCATAATAGTAATCTACTGATTGTACACCAATCTTCATTGAACTTTTTGTCGATAAGTCGAATCTGCAATTACAAGAATTTTTATTTTCGAACTTTTCTTTGCTTTTTTTTTTCTTTCTATTTATTCATGAAGGATCCATCTGACAAGAGGAAAGTAATATGTGACGAGAAGCTGAAAGAACTGTTCGATGTTGAAACCTTCCATGGCTTCACCGTTACAAAACTCTTAGCTGCTCATTTTCTCAAAACCTGACAGCTGATGGTCAGATGCTCCAATATTGTTCTTGTTAGGCTTCCGATAAAGTATTCTGGAGTTTGATCTTAGCATGTAGGCCTTGGATTTTATAGCATTATGTACCGGGATCATATATTTACAGTCGGGTTTTATAGGTTCTTTCAAAGTTCAAACAGCAAAAATGCCAAATTCAATTTGTTTACCTTCATCGTAACTTTCTTCAATTCGCATGTACGGGTTTATTTTCATTTCCAAAAGGATTTAAAAGATTTAAAATTATTTTATTACTTACTAGCAGTACAATAGGTATGGACACGGACGGGCATGGTAAAAATTACTATCAAAAAACTTTCCGTTGCCGGGAATCGAACCCGGGTCTCCTGGGTGAAAGCCAGACATCCTAACCGCTGGACGACAACGGACTTGCTGTTCTTAGCTTTTTATAATTATATTTAAATCTAATTCCAGTACAGGAGGTGACAACACGGACGCAGAAGAAGATGAAATACCAGATGGCCATAGTTGGAGAAGTGGTGTTCTTGAGACTTGAGAGATTGATGTATAGTCAGATAAGTAGCTTATTCCCATGAATTTTGCAGAAACATGGGGAAAAAGGATCATAATTATAGATGTAGTACGACTACTTTGTAGACCTTTAAAGTCCTTTAAATAATAAAATTATCATTTTTATTAATCTGGTAATGAAATAAACCCTTAACGCTATGAAGTGATATAGTCCATCATCTCTGAACAAAAAATCCAGAAATATTCATCTTCTTTTTTTTAAAAAAAATAAAAAGTTGTCACTGCAAATTTCTTAGAACTTTTCATAATTGGAGGATTTTTAAACAATTATTTTTATCATTATTGTATTCCTCCTTTTATTGACTTATTTAGCTACATTCTGACTAATATTATTTATTTTAAATTAATAATATAACAATATAAAAAATAAATAAAATATTAAAAATTATACCCCACAAATTCTCAAATAAAAAAATTCATCTTTTTGAATTGGATTTAGTGTTTCGGCTAAACCAACGAGTTAGAGTTAATAAGAGACCAATGATTGGGCTTTTTTCTTTTGCCAAACAACGTCGTTTCATTTAAATAAAAAACGCCTTTTGAGCGTGAGAATTCCCTAGAATCTCAAAACGCACCGCTTTTCCTTTCGTTTCACCTTCGTTAAATTGCAGCGCTCCTGCTACTGAAAAAAGCACTAAAAGTTTTCCGAGCTCCTGTCTTTCGCTCCATTCCTGTAAACCCTAAATATCTGGTAAGCATAAAAAATTTCTCTTTTTCTCCAATTCGAAATATTAATCTCTGAATATTCTAAAATTTTCTAGCAAATTAAGGATTAAATAACGTAATTATTCGACTTAAAATATCAATCTTTCAGGTAAATAATCATGAGAGAAATTGTAACTATCCAAGTCGGAGGCTTCGCTAACTTCATCGGTTCTCACTTCTGGAACTTCCAGGTTTAGCTAATCTTTGCTTATTTCATTTTGTTTTTATTTTGATTATAATTCTTTTTGAGCTTGTTAAATTGATTTTTCTTTTTTCTTTTTTAAATAAAAATGAAGGATGAAATGCTTGGTTTAGCTGCCGATCCTTACGGTGATCCACTCTTCAAAACTCAGAGTCTAAACATGGATGTTCTCTACCGTACAGGTGAAACGCAACAGGTGCAACTTTTAACCGTTGCTTCTGATATTATTATCGCCTAAAAACCTGAAACATGTCTATATTCATATCGTAAATGATTCGCCATAATTGCTTTAACAATTGTATTTAATTATTACAAGACTTTCTGGGATTTAGAAGGTTTACTTCGAAGTAGTTAGTCAGTTGTTGCTTGTGCAGTTTTTGTGGAAATAAAGTTGTTTATGTTGCTCTATATGTGCAGGGGACTATTACTTATACTCCTCGTCTTCTATCGATTGACTTTCAAGGTGCTTATTTTTTTACTTGCAAACTCTGAAGCATTGATACGCCCCGAAACCTGGAGTACCCGTACCGGGTATGTACTGGGTATCGGACACATTGGGTATGCTTGGGTACATATTGGGCACAGCTCGGGCGCAACTTGGCCAAATTTAACATTGAAAAAATTGGCATTTTCATGCTCTAGGCCATACTTTGCTTCTTTTTTTCGTCATCGGCCTTCCCTCTTTTCATTATTGGCTTACTTTCTTCAAAGTTTGCGCTCTAAACTACACCAATCCTATATGGAAAAGAGCATCAACTAAACTGTCACTGCATGGATTAACGAGTCATTGTATAGATGGGAGCCAATGTCT
>JBBYHL010000004.1:13983832-14009372 GCA_038381835.1 Adansonia madagascariensis
CCCAAATGTGTTTAACAACAAGAGTCATTATGAACAACTTAAGCTTTTTATGTGTTTTATGTTATGTTGAAATTTGTGTTGTTTTATTGTGTAAAATTTCAATTTCTGATATATATATATATATATATATATATATAATATCTTTTATGATATTAGCATACTCATGCCTTAGATTTTTTAAAAATTGTCATACCATGTACCACTATCCGTACCACGTACCAGTACCATAACTGTATCCATGCAATGTTGCTTGCAAAGTTGCGTGTTAACTATCTAATCCACATTGTTAAGTAGTAAGATTAATTCTACTTATTCTTTTAGATCAAGATATAACTGGTTCCTTCTCATTAATCTAGGCTGCATGAAACAGTGACGATGATTTGTATTTCCCTCATATATATATATATATATATATTCTACTTATGGGAACTTCAATACATTGTAGGATCCCTCGGATCATTGAGTTCAAAGGGGACTTTGTATAGCGAGAGTTCTAATGCACCATCTGAGGTTGTTACTTGGTGAGATTTTTCATCTTAACTAATTGCATTAGTATATTGGTATATTTTGCCATTGGTCTTTGACCATTACCCCTTCAAAAACAAATCGCACAGAAGTAGCTATAATAAATATGTTGCTTTTGCCTTTTTGAGTGGCATTTAGATGGTTGAGTGTTGGAGTTCAATATCTGACTCAAGCTGATTTCTTTACTGATGATTCTTGTTCTTATTCATAAATATTTACTGTTTTTCTCCAAAAAGAATGCTTTCCTTGCAATCTAATTAATATAATGTTGTTTAAGCCAAATTATTGACTAATATAAGTAGTGTTCTTTTTTAAACATAAAGACAACTTTTACTTCTGATTTCTGTTCTTATAGCTCTTAAAAATATATTGTAATAAGTGCATAATGGGCTTCTGTTTTGGAATGCACCGTTCTTTTAGAGAGAAAGGTGCTTATTGAAGCACTATATTGCTCCATCTATCACATGTTTGTAATGAATTACATATGTTTCATGGTTATCAGTCTTCTGAATTTCAGGGCTCTGTGCTTTGTCCTTGTCTTAGCTTTAAGTGCATAAGATTTCTACATGCACTAACTTGAACATCTTTAAAAGAATATGCAGGGCAGGAAATGTTTCTACTCATGCATCTGAACCTCGGAAGAAGAATTTATTCTTGCAAAGTTTGTATCAGGAAGAGCAAGATGTTCCTTTGATGAATGGTGTCAATGGTGGGACGAAGGATTCTCAAAACGAAAGTCAGGATGCAGATATAGTCAGTTGTTTAGATAAGGAAGTCCAATTTTGGACAGACTTCTCAAAAGTCCATTATCACCCTCAAAGCTTGTATGAAGTAAATGGATTATGGATGGATGCTCAAGAATTTGACAATTATGGAATTGGGCGGGATGTCTTCAAAGAGAATTTTCGAGGAGAAGAAATATGTGACAGGCTTCGTTTCTTTGTAGAAGAGTGTGATCATATCCAGGTAAAACTTTGTCCTATAGTGTGATCCTTTGCAAAAATTTCTCTGCAGGATCAAAAACTGTAAGTGGACAACATTTAAGACATTTGATTGTCAGCTTTATATGGATGTTGAGGGTCTTGGTTAATGAACTTTTCTAGGGGTTTGAACTTGACGATGCCTAGGATAATTTGGTTTGGAAAGCTCTCCTCATTTCCCTTTTAATTTTAAGCTTGAGAACCTCTTAAACATCATTGTATTCTGATTTCATAGTGTTGCTTGTTTAATTTGTTTGTCACTCATTGGTAATGTCAACAGGGTTTTCAATTCATTGTTGATGACTCAGGAGGTTTCTCCCCTGTAGCTGCCGACTTTCTGGAAAGTGTTGCTGATGAATACACGAACACTTCAGTATTGCTATATGCTGTTAGGGGTCCTGGTTCTCATGTGGACCTAAGAAGCAGGAAGCAGACAGTTGTAAGAGATCTTCATGATGCAGTGTCTTTCTCAAGATTATCATCTTTCTGTAAAATGATTGTGCCAGTTGGGTTACCCTTCTTGAGTAGGAGTAAGTCAATTGTGATTTTGGCTGTCTTCTGTGTTGTTGTATTTGTTTCATACGATCTTACGTGGGTTTCAAGTTGTATGTCCTTTGGAATCTTGATCCTCCTAATATTAACAAGGATTTTCTTAGTACTTACGTGCATTCAATTTCTATTCTGAGCATATAGCTTATCTTATATTGGTTAGGCGTCAGCTGAGTCATATTCAGTCAAAACACAAGGGTCACTGGTTAATTAGGTTATTTATGCTTGATACCCTGATACTCTTGAATAAAAATATCCTGATCCTTCTTTTCTTAATTAATATGGACTAAGGTTTCTGCTTGCCTAATTTTGAAGGTAAAGCTTCAACTTTTCTCAACATTAAGGATGAGAATCCTTACCACTGCAGTGCTGTGTATGCTGCGGCTCTGTACTCTACGAGTCTTCCATTCCGCATGGAGCCACTTGGTCCTACTGCTGATTCATCTGAAGCCTGTGGTGCTGTGGATGTTAATGGCATTGTACAAATGCTAGCAGGACAATCTAGGCAGAATATGGTGGCCATTCTGGATGTTGCAATGCCAGGCCCCATTTTGACAGGTATCATGTGAATGCATTTCCTTCTAAACACATGATAAATTGCTTTTCTCTTCATGCTTTTCCTTATTAAAAAAAAAAATAGTTATCGCTTATTGTGTAGTTGATTGTTCCAAATTCCGCAATCCAGGGAGGGGGGATGAGCAATCCTTGCTTGAAAATTTGCAGCCATTGACTCCAGAGGTTGCAGAGGATGTGGATGATTTGCAGGCTGTGGAATCAATGACTATGCATGGAGCAATTGGGTCAGGTAGTGTTTAGGATCTATGCTTAATTATAGATAAAAAGCATTTGATTTTTATATGTAATTTTCTCTCTCTGAAGTGGCATTGCTGACATATTTGTATTTTCCAGAAGGTCATCGGGCTTCAGTTTCTGAGGTTAAGAATGCAATTCGTGGTGCATATGAATCTGCAATCACAAGGCCAATGTTCTGCCATCTATCAGTGGCTCGTTGCCCTCTCCCAATTCCCTTGCCATTCCCTTCAATCTTTGGTAATCTTGTTGGCCGGCATGGTGAGCTGCTGGGAAGTCCAATCTCAGGTTCTGTATCTAGAGGATCACTTGATGTTCATTCTATCCCCATGGCTGCTAGAATGCGATCCAGCTGTGCTATCTTGCCATTTCTGGAGAACAGATTGGGGAATCTTCGTAAATTTGGTATCGAGCGAGGATCTCCTGGAGCAGATCTGCTTAGAAGTTGGGGATTTGGAAAGGATGAAGTGGAAGATATGGGTGAGAGATTGTCTAAAATGGTTAGGACAGTCAACCCTCATTCTGAAACATCATCTGATTCCGATTAAGTTTGTCATGGATGAGAAGATCCCCATGCATTTTCTGTTGGCGTTCTCTAATCAGTTCACCTGCATGTTTGAGCAAAAATTCCCCCACTGAGTTATCTCGAAAGAATTTTGCTTACAGTGGGCATGTGGAAAAATACTTAATATTTGGTGTAATGAAGAAGGGAGCTGCATTGTTTGATTGTGACATGCCAGACAAATTAGAGGTAAAATCATCGATTTGGTTCAATTTTCTGTTGGTTGCTCTTGCCTGAATGTATGCCCAATTACCGAGTGAGTGGAGAAGCATATGCTATTCACTGCTAAATGTCAGCAATTGAAAAGTTTCTATTCTGGATAATATGCCGCAGTTTTGAGAAAATTTTCCTAGAACTAACAGTCGTAGTATCATTCCATTTTTCTTTATCCCCGTCTCTTCTACTTTTTTTTTTTTTATTTAATTTTTTGGTACAGAAAAAGTTATAATCTGAAAAATAGAATAATGAATTGTAAACGTTGAGATGAGATGAAAAAGGAAAAAGGCATCCTGGCAAAGACAACGCCTTTGACTGTTGGTAAGCAGGGTAGGAAAATGGTAGAGGAGGGACTAATGGAAGAGAATTTCGTATATAACTAATATTAATAATATTGAGTGTGTGTCTTATTTGATAATGCTTCATAAAAAGTAAAGTAGTAAAAGGAAAGAACAGAAATTAATAAATAAAATATTATTCCTTTTTGTCTCCATTCTAAATAAATTTAGTCTGTAAGGAGAGGGGAGAAGAGGTTACTTTTCTGATTTGAAGAGATGAGAAGAGGTGACTTGGTTTTCACTTTAACAAATGAGTATCAGTGCAATGTTCTTGTAGTTTATTTTGTTATAGTTGTATTTTAATTATTATATATTTATGTAAATAGTGATATATTAATAGTTTATAATGTATAAATTTTTTTATCTATTTATATATTTGCATTGCATCTTAAGCTTTTTTATGTTAATAATAATAATAATAATAATAATAATAATAATAAGTAATATCAGCAGCATCCTCATTATTTATTTATATTAATGAAATTAACATGTGAGAACTCTAAAATACTAAAAAAAATTAATATTAAATTTTTAAAGCCAAAAAATCAGTAATAGGTTCTCCTGGGGCAGTGCCTCGAGCATTAATTATATTTTATTTAACCTTAGTTTAGATAACCACAACATGAAATGTTACTAATTTTTGATTTGGTCTTTTCTTTTGTCCCTATTAATTTTGGTCTGTTTTCTTTAACCTTAGTTAAAAGACCGAGTTTTTCTGTCGCTTCCATTTTCGTTCTTAAAAGACTTTCCTCTGCCAAAACACGTTTGCAGTTCATGTCTGGTTAGGTAATGTTAGGATATCCATTAGATATAATCTCTTCGAACAATCAATTCTTTCTTGGAATGGGTCTACAAGTTTTTCCCTTTTTTTTTACTTTTTTTTTTTTTTTTCACTTCAACGAAGTATGTCGAACCACAGATTAGAAATGATTGTCTTTTAGACAAATTTTATAGCTTTTTAGTTGACAAAAGGAAGTGTAATGATGAAATTAAAAGCCATAATTACCAAGGCTTAGTCAATAAAAATAAAATTGACATTTGACATTCGTTTATTAAGTCTCCCATTTGGTCTGAAACCCTGTTTTTCTAGTTTTTCCAAATTTTTCTTTCTCGCAGGGCTGTTTGTCGCGTTTTGTATTAAGGAGTCAGAGCTTGTAAGGAAGCTCTCTTACGAAGAGCGACGCGTCCCAAAAAGATCAATGGGAAAGGCTCTTTCTTTCTTCTTCTTTTTCCTTTTTCCTTTTTTTTTTCTTTTTTTCTTTCAATCCTTTCGTGTAAGTTTCGTTCAATATTTGATTGTTTGACCTTGCCTAACGGCACTCACTTTGCCAAGCGCAGTGTGACTTAGTCATGTTGCTGCTCACTGCGATTTTTTTTTTCTTTTATGCAGTAAGATAGATAATAAAATTAATTTCAATAAAATTAAAAATAATAATAAAATTATATATTGAACTGATAAAATATTTAATACTGTAATGGTAAAAATATATGCTTTGAATAAAAAACATAAGTGAAAGTAAAATAAGAAGGAAAGTGATCGTTAATTGCATTTGTAAATTATCTTTATATTTTATAATAATATTCAATATATATAAAATTTTAACCATGTATTATTTTATTTATTTAAATATCATAATTAATTAATATAAAAATATATAAATTTATTATATTAAATAAATAAATTTAAAATAAAACTTCATTTACAAGATATATGTAACGTATGCAAAATTTTGGTTTTTGTTTCCCTAATTATTTATTTATTTTTATTTAATTCCCCTAAAAAATCATTAATTCAGTTTTTTTTATTTATATATACATTATCTTATTGCCAAGTCAGCTTTTTTTTTTTTTTTTTTTTTTGTTTCTAATGCATCCGACAACAGCCGTGTCTTCTTCTAACAGAAATAAAATAAAAAATGATAAAAAAATCAGATAAATCAATAATAATAAAATAAAAAGAGATATTTCCTAAAAGGAAATAATAAAAAAAAGTTTTAGCCTTTATTGACTTCGTTTATATTAATCAAAAAGGCTTCTGTTGTAAAACGCGTTCTTCAATTTAAAGACAAAACATAAAAAGGAATTTTAACCCCAAAAACAAAAAAAAGAAAGGAAAAATCTGATTTCCGACATCCAAAATTCCAAACCAAAAACTCGGTTCCAATCCAATCTTTGGAACATCATCGTTCGTTGGTTTTTTTTTTTTTCTAAATTTATGGATTTTTATTTTTCTTCTTCAGCTTTTTCATTTCAAGTTCTTTCTTCTTTTTTAGAATGATTTTGTAGCCATGCGTTGGCTTCAGAATATTTCATTTTCTTCTTCTTCTTCCGCCAGCGGCGCCACGCCGGTGAATTCTGCCGGGAAACATATTCAAGATAATAGTGGTAGTACTAATAATCGTAATTATAATCAGCGTGATCACAAGCAACGTACCAATTCTCGTTACCATTACTTGGGGTTTGGCATTGCGGGACATAGGCGGACGAGGCACAGGGAGCTGAGCCGTCTCAACGACCACGAGGCTGCGAAGACGAAGGAGGTGGTGGTGGCGCCGCTGTCCAGCAGATGCGATACTCCGTTGTCGTCATCGGCTCCGGCTTCGAGGACAACATCACCGGCGCTGGCGGTGCCGTTGCCACTGCCGCTTCCGGTTCCAGAAGGAGATGTGGAGCAACGGTTGCCATCGCCGAATGAGGTTGGGCATGGTAAAGGTTTAGAGGATAGAGATAGAGATAAAGGAGACGGAGCTCCTTTCAATTCAAGGTGATTTTCCTTTTTCTTCTCAATTATTAATTTTAATTAATATTTAGTCGGAAAGTTCTTGATCCTGTCTGAATTGATGCGATAGATTGCCGTATTAAATATGATTTTGCAGATTTGCGGTTGGTATTTTAATTTTAAATTACAATGAAGAAAAAGATTTTGCGGTTCTTAGTTCTTATCACTCTTCCATCTTCGAAATTATTAGCAATTCTTTAGTTTCTTTCGCTGAATCAGATGATATTTTATTTTATTTATTTATTTTTTTAAGGAGAATGATATTGTTTTCGACAATTTTGAATATTTTAGGAAATTTTGGAAACAAATTATGCGCAATTGCAATACTTTTCGCTTGATTATCTGAATGCTCAATCTGAGATCTTCAAGTTTATTTCATTCACGGGTTTGTTCTTAATCTCTTGACGAGGCTGCTGTAATAAAATGTGCATTTTGTTTTAATGTATTCATTGTAAATATTCTGACAACTTATTCTAATGGTTTGCAATAATTGAGGGTTTCTTAATTTCTTCCATTACAGCATGTTTGCTTCTCGTGACTCAAGGAAGACAACGGAGCATTTGGACGCAAGATCACCCCCTAGGGTGTTACATCAAGAAGCGAATAAAGGGGAGAGTTCACGGGATGAGTTTTCGGTGCATGTTCCAATTAGGAGTGCTCCTACGAGTCCATACAGCAGTCCTGTGATGACCCCACCCCGATTGAGTACCGTGGACATGTTTCCACATTACATGATTTCTACAAGTAATCAAGCGTGGTCCGCACCAGAGATGCCAACATTAGACATTCCAGGGCTTCCTCCCCCGGCATTCTATGATTTCCATGCATTTAGCACCGATAATACTCCGCCTCACAGCCCACCAAATAGAAGCCCTCGTCGAAAGAATAGAAGCCTAAGTGGACCATCTTCACCTATTCATCGGAGGTTTTCGCTTGAGATCTCATCATCCCGACCTGAAAGTAATGTCCATCCATTGCCTCTTCCTCCCGGAGCAGCCATGGGCTCACCATTAGCTTCCATTCCCCAAGTTACAAGTAAACCAGAGGCATTGCCAATGAATAGTCAATGGCAAAAGGGCAAGCTTATTGGGCGTGGTACATTTGGAAGTGTTTATGTTGCTAGTAACAGGTATACAAGTTCTTTGGATCTTTGCTGCCCTTTGCTCTTGCTATCCAAACATAATGGAGCTTCTTGTTTCTAACAGAGAAACTGGAGCTTTATGTGCAATGAAGGAAGTTGAGATATTTCCTGATGACCCAAAATCTGCAGAGTGCATGAAGCAACTAGAGCAGGTTTTTCTGCAGCAAATATTACATTAATTCAATGTAGAGAGAGAAGAGTGAGAATTTAACGATTACCTAATGCTGCTTGTTTCTTTTACAGCCCTTCTAACTACCTTCTTTCATTGCAGGAGATCAAGGTTCTTAGCCAGCTCAAGCATCCAAACATAGTTCAGTATTATGGTAGTGAAATAGTAAGTAACGCGCCGATTGCATGTTAGGATTTTGCCTCTCTTTTCTTCTCCACGTATTATTGTCAGAACTTCTATTAAGAAATACAAATTATGCATATGCAGGTTGGAGACAAGTTCTATATATATTTGGAGTACGTTCATCCCGGTTCAATTAATAAATATGTTCGTGATCACTGTGGTGCCATAACAGAATCAGTTGTTCGCAATTTTACTCGCCATATTCTTTCTGGGTTGGCTTACTTGCACAGCACGAAGACAATCCACAGGTGCGAAGCACTGTCCTGATTTGTGGGTTAACCCTAAAACAGCCAACTAGAGTATAGAAGTAAATGGCGGCTACTTTTAGCTCTAATTCAAACACTAGCAGTTTGAGGAGAGGAAAGAACCTATTTTAGTATTGTTTGATGAATTATTGGTGACTTAATATGGTGTTTATGTGTTCTATTTAGGGATATTAAAGGAGCTAATTTGCTTGTCGATGCATCTGGAGTTGTCAAGCTTGCTGACTTTGGGATGTCCAAACATGTGAGTTTCAAATCTTCCCCTTCTCTTTGGATACATGCTAGTCATAGATAACGCATGTAAATTCGTAGCCATAGGATCTTTTATGAGTTGATGTCCACCCACCCTTCCCCGCGCAAATACATAATTTAATGTAAAAAGAAATTTGTGGCAATTCTTCCCCACAACTGCAGTCCTTTCTTATACATTTTGGTGAAGCATAAAGAAGTGATTAATAGAAATTGACATAAGAACACTTGAAGCAAGAAGACAGATTATGTTCGTTTTCTTTTCTTTGCAAGTATGATATTATGTTCCGCTGGTCTAGGAGACATTAAATGCTGTATTAGTGGAGGTACTTGCTTTCAAAGTTCTATAGCCTTGAAAAGGATCTTAGTTTGATATTCAAGCCAAAATAACAAGAATCAGAAGAATGGTGAGATATCATGTACTATGAATAATTAACTATTGTAGTGATAAGCTGTGCGAAAATTAGAGTTGATTAGCTTGGTGTAGGCAATTTGTCATCTGTCGTCATCATCGTTGTCGTAATTTGTCTTTCATTACTTATTGTTCCTTCTAGTTCTTCGCTTCAACGTGTTTTGCTAGTTGTTATTTTTCTGATCCAGCTTGAGTAATTTTGGATCCATTTTGTTGCACAGCTTACTGGACAAAGAGCTGATCTATCTTTGAAGGGAAGCCCTTACTGGATGGCTCCGGAGGTACCATCTCGCAATTATATCAATACATGATGCCTGTATTTTACATACTGACATCATTCATTTCCCTGCAGCTCATGCAAGCTGTGATGCAGAAAGATAACAGTTCTGATCTTGCTCTAGCCGTTGATATTTGGAGTTTGGGTTGTACAATTATCGAAATGTTCACTGGTAAAGCGCCATGGAGCGAGTATGAAGGGGTAAGTACCTGATGTATCTTAATTCACTTTATTAATCATGCTGAGCATTGGAGAAAATTTTGGACATGCAACTGTTAGTCCACCAATCACTAAGACTTAAAGAGTGCCCTAATTGTTTGCATGACAACGACAAGTTCGATTGCTTGGTCTGGTTTTTTTTCTAAAAACGAGCCATTGCCAATTTCTCCTTGTTCTCTTTGTCAACGCAGGCTGCCGCTATGTTTAAAGTGATGAGAGATACCCCTCCCATACCGGAAACATTATCACCTGAGGGGAAGGATTTCCTACGCTGCTGTTTCCGAAGAAATCCTGCGGAGAGACCACCTGCGAGCATGTTACTAGAGCATCGATTTGTTAAAAGCACACCACAGTCGGGTCCCTCATCGAGCACCTCATCCTTTAATGGGATGAAATCCATGGTAAATAAGAATACTACCCCCTTTGTTGCCACTGACATCTAATGGTTTATTTTATAATTAGTTTAATATATGCAGGATATGCCCTTTAGTCCAAGGGAGCGATCTGAATTTAAACTGGATCAATTGCCAGTGCAGCAAAGCTTGCGAAGTACAAAAACTGTGACTCCCGACAAGTAAGAGTTACATGTTGCATTACCCTTCAAACTTATACTTTTTGCAATTTGCATATCCCGAGTCCCAACTGCCGAATTCAATCAAGTTGGTAAACTATACTTTTTTTCCTTGACTGTCCACTCCAGCTTCACACATTATTCTTTTTCTCCAGTGAGACCACTCAACGATCTCATTACAAGAGTACCGACTTAACAGTGGCCCTACGCTATTCTCCTCGTTCTACCCTCGAGGCTCTTCCTGGTTTGTCCCCTCCACGTTAGGGTCAAAATACCCATCATCCCTGCATTTCTGGTACCATTAATAGATCTATCAACCAGGAGTCTAAGAGGAACCATATTTCAAGATAACATCGAGGAGGAAGAACTGTACATTATTTTTCGAGGTTTTTTCGAGAAGGCAGCTTCAAGCATTGCTTGAAAGATGTCCATCTGATTTGTTGCCATGGACAGCTGAACCGAAAGCTCCCTACCCAATGATATCTATTGTCGATGCCTCATCGAAGTTCATGGAAGCATTATAGAGAAGCAGGATATGTAAGCAGGTTTTTGTATACTATTGACTACATTTTGGAGCTTCCAAAATCTGGGAAGCTCTTTTTTTCGTGTGTACGAGTATATCTTACAGAAGGTGACATTTCTCACTTCCATGAGTCGAATGAATTTGCAGATTTTAGAAGGGTTAATTTTAGTTTTATTTAATGATCAGCTTATCCTAGTTTTTCGCTATATTTGAAGTCCAATGAGGCTGCAACTGGAATGGTGGATTCCTGTGGAACTGAAAGATCTGATAAAGTGTCCCTCTCCCCCGACCTCGTCCCTCTTCCCCCCCCCCCAAAAAAAAGGTAAACTGTCTAAAAGAAAGTGCCCAAGAAATAACTATTACATTTTATACGATATCATTATTGTAAATAATATTTGGGTTTTACTAACAGGGCAAACATTCTTTCCAAATTAAGTAATACACTATTATAGTAAAGAATATTATATTAAATGTAATAATTGATATTTTTTATATTTTAAATATGTTAGATGAAGATATAATAATATTTTAAATATTATTATTTATTTTAGATGAAGATCATTTTTAAAATAGACTTGTTTAAAAGTTGAGTTATCTGTTTGGCTTGACAAGGTGAGGTTTGAATTGGGTTGGATTTGAATAAAAATTTTACAATTTGAGCTGGTTTTGTCCGACATGAATCGAATTATTATTATTATTATTATTATTATTATTATTTAAATTTAATTATAATAATATATAAATATTAATATAAATTTTTTTTAATAATTTTGTGAAAGTAAAATATACTTATTTGGTAAGCTTTGAGTTAGAAAAAAAAGGTTTTTGAAGCACACCTAACCATGAATAAATTTACCTTTAAAAGCTTGTTCAATGCTTATTACCAAGATTCGACAACTTATAGCAAAAAACCCAGAGGCCCAAAACATGATATCGAAAGATGAGCGCAGTGCGCACCCAATTCCCTATAGCAGATTGTCTCCGTTCTCCACGTATCTGGTCAGGGTCAATTAAGATTGCAGTTTGCGTGAAATATCCTGCAACTATAAAAGCTTCCCTCTGCGATAACGTAGCCAGACAGAGCTTTGCCTTAACTGGCCACTCAACTCACCTTGTCAAACCTCCCCACTCGTTATCAATGTCTGATTCTAACTCTAGGTAAGCTCACTCATCCTTCTCAAATTGGAATCTAAAAAAATTGGAAAACTTTTTTTATTTTTTCGGTTTATTAAATTTGTGGTAAATTACAATTACAGCTGCATGGATGGAGCTTATGCTGAGATTTTGGTGGTGCGACACGGAGAAACGGAGTGGAATGCTGATGGAAGAATTCAGGTTTGAATTTCTCAAGGAAATTTAAAATTTTATTAAATGTTTAATCATTTTTGTTATATTTTGGAATTTGGATTAGACGGTCAAAAATCGAAATGGTTTTCTGGGAATCATCGGATATTTAGGAATATGACATGCGCGGGAGCTTCTATGATCTTTTTATTTAGTTATTTGTTTGAAATACTGATTTTAATCGTGTTTTGCAAGTTTGATTTATCATTTGATTAATAATACTTATTTGATGCCGAAAGATTATAACTGTTCGTTTTGCGATTTTGAATATGAAGAAAATGTTGCACACTTCATGTAGTACTAAAATATGGGGATTTTACCAATGGGTGGTTGGTTGTAGTGGTAGGTACTCCTTTACTCTTTAGCAAGATTTCCTTCAAGTTTTGTGTGTGGAAATACCTTGCTGGGAGAGCTCTATCTCCGTTATAGGACCTTAGTTAGCTTGACTCAGATTAATCGGAGCCCAATTGGTTTTCGGCTACTTGTTGTTTCACCAAAAATATGGGGATTTCAGAATTGGATTAAGTAGGAAAGAAAAGAACGTAGTATTTATTGACTTCATAGAAGCTTAAGCCAGTTATATTTCACTTGAATAGATGAAAGGATAGTTGAAATGTGTAAATTTGTATTTAGAACTTAAACAACAAATATGGTTTATTATCTGTATCTATGTAATGAAATTCATATAATAGAATGCGAGATGGTGAACAACAAGGCCCTATTAGTTTCGCTGTTGCGATTGTTCCACTGATCACAGTTTGATAAAAATTGGGCAGGTTTCTCGGACAGATCAATTTCTTTTTTAAAAAGGGAGAAAATCAGGCTGCTGACTCTTTTTAGTTTACCTCTTATGTATATTGATTCTTCTCTTTTCAAAGCTTTTGTTTGTACGGATCCTTTCATTTGTTATGTGGATGCCATGGTTAATGTATCAGTGCATCTTGCTAATCTGACTAGTTTAATTTTATGTCTTTTGATAGGGGCATCTGGATGTGGAACTAAATGAAGCTGGCAAACAGCAAGCAGCTTTAGTGTGTTATTTTGTGTATTTTTTGCTCATATGACCTTTCTTGACTGATGTTGATGTCTTAAGCTCATTATTTGTCTCCTGCCTTTCACTTACAGGTGGCTGATCGACTATCAAAAGAGCCTAATATATCTGCTGTATATTCATCTGACTTAAAGCGAGCCCTTGTGACAGCTGAGACGATTGCAGCTAGGTGTGGTGGGTTAGAGGTATGAATCTCAAAGCAATGACTATTGGAGTTAGATCTGTTAAAATATATGTTTTGCAGTTGTTAAGGCTGTTGCTTAGAATTCTAAGGTTAAAGTTTTTATGATGCTATATGTTGATCCATAGCTTTGAAGAGTTTCGCATTATATGAGGAGCTTTTAAGTTATCTTTTTTCTTGGATGCGAACCAGGTTATAACAGATCCAGACCTACGGGAGAGGAATTTAGGGAATCTTCAAGGCCTTGTATTACGTGAAGCAGCCAAACTTAGTACCAAAGCTTACAAGGCCTTTTTATCACATAGGACAGATCAAGATATACCAGTAAGTTGGGATTGGTTTGAACTTGAAGCACAGCATTGGGGAATCTTGAAAGAAATTTGTTGTCTCCTGGTTTTGTTTAAATTAGCATATATTCTCTAATCTCTATTTAAATCGGCAATGTGTTGGCTAGACAATTGTTGGCTCTGGCTTTAAAATATTGCATATAATTTGCAGAGCCATGTTCAAATAGTCACCATCTTGAAGCATGCTCTATAACATATGATTCTTGAGATAACATCACAACTTTTGGTAAAAAATGTAAGGCCCAAGTTTTTGCTGGCATGCTGAAGTTGAAATGGACCAAATTGAGTCTAGTTTTTTCTTAATTCTACGATTACCATCCTCTCCCTACTTGGAAGGAAATGGTTGTCATCACTGCCTACCATTATTTTTGTGCCATGTCACTAGTCAGTCTTCTTAATCACAATCCACTACTCTGTCCCAGTATACTTAGTTCTGACATTGGAGTACTGATTGCACTTCACTGTATGTCAATATGTTGATTCACTTAATATTCAGGGTGGTGGGGAAAGCCTAGAACAACTCTTTCAGCGCTGCACATCTTCATTGCAGAGAATTGGCAGGAAGCATAAAGGTATGCTATATCGTTTTTGAATGGTGACTCTTGAATCACAATCAAGGTGTAAACGATATGTTTTATGAACAGTTTGTCATTATCTGAGCCATAAAAGTGTTTGAACGACTTTATTTGCCTTCCAATTGCCTATGGTTAACTTATAACATCACCTGACTAATATTATTTTCAATTTTAAGTATCTGAATAGTTGCTTAATGCATCTTGCGATAGGAGAGCGAGTTGTGGTGGTTTCCCATGGCGGCGTCATTAGATCACTCTACAAGCGAGCTTGCCCAGATGGAAAGTTTGGAGGGAAGGTGCTTAATACATCCATAAACATATTTCACTTGTCTGATGAGAAATGGACCATAAAATCGTGGGGTGATGTTAGTCATCTCCACCAAACAGGATATCTCAAGTCCGGTTTTGGCGGGGACAAAACATCTGGTTAGTTTGTATTTGTTGGTGCTTGATATGCCTTACTTTAGCAATTTGTAATTGATTTTTCAGGCAACAGCAGGTATTCTCTCTTTTAAACTTGATTCTGGAACAGCTTTTATATTTATCAATGAGTCAACTTGTTTTTTAATTACCATCTGAAAGGTGTTCCAAAATTCTTTTTTCTTTTTTATAAGAAAGTTCCACCGTGAGATGGAAGAAAATATTGTAAATGTTGAGACTTAAATTTTAGACATACTCGAATAATTGCATGAATGAAATGAGCTAAACTTCAAGTTTTAATTGATTTTGAATTTGTCCCATTAGACAAATTTTCAAGAATGGTATATATGAATTATAAATCGGAAATCTTACGTTTAAATTTGAAATCAATAGATTTTAAGATTGATATGTTACAAATACCACACTATGACGAAGAAGAAGAAACTCATTCTTGTTAGTAGCTAGTTATTATCAATTTGCTCTTAGGCACAATGTTAGTGTTGAAGCAAACTATCATCCAGTTAATGGTAATTTAGCTGATAAGTAGCAGTAATTTGCCGGCCATAAGTCTCTTTTTCTTCAATCATATGGTGGTGTACTGCATGGCAGCGCCCTTCGTCTGACATCCATGAAACATCTAGAAAGCTATGATGGTTATCAATAACTGACAGCATTATTAATTCCTGCCTCTTATTTTCGGCTATAGTCTCCTTTATATATATATATATATATATATATCCTGAGATGGTACCAGTTGTCTGGACCGAACAGGGCATGCCGAGTGAAAAATCCTGAGATGGTATCAGTCGTCTCGACCGAGCAGGACATCCCGAGTCTGGTTTAGGGGGGTAATTCTATTGGAAGAACCCAGCATTTTTCCATAGGTAATTCTAGCGAATGTGTTAGCAATGTCGACATGAATTCAGGCGTACATTACGTACAAAATGTGAAAATTTTGAGACAGAGACTCCTCATCGGCAACATATGTCATCCCCTGGAAATAAAACAGGTAGTCTTACCTTAAATATACAGTTAATATAAAAAAAAACAGGTAGTCTTACCTTACATATACAGTTAATCTAAAACTGATGCGTAACAGGCCAAAAAGAGTGTGAAATATGCAACATCAGATAGGGAAACTCATCTGCTACCTTTTTTTTTTTTTACGGAAGTCGTAACTTGAGATAAAAAAAAAGATGACAGATGATGCAATTCAAATATCAAATTTATTAAACGTCATCTCTTAAGGATGCGTAAATAAACCGATCAAGTTAAAGTTCTGGGTTCAACTTACATGCTATTCTACACTTCCTAGAAGTTGCAAAGCAGTTTTGCACCTTGGCGAAATTCTTTTCCAAGGTTTTGTGTTTTAATAGAAGCTATTAAGGGGACTCTCAAGAAGGTGATACATATACATATATATATATATATACATATATATATATATATACATACACCATTGCATAGTTTTGAACGCACCAGCTATCTTGGACCATGTCTCTGAAAAAGATTTTTAAGATGTATTTTCATCCCCATTTTGATTGAAAAAGAGGGCAAATATTTTCAAAATTTTCATACATGGAAATTCTTATTTTTTGCAGCATATGAAATTTATGAGTATTTATATCTAAAAAGCATTATATAATATAACTATAACATTACTTGTATTTTAAGAATTTTACTACAAATATTTAATGAATCAGATTAAATCTTGAACAAATAATTTTTTTTACCATTCAAAATTGACCAATTCCAACTCATGCATAGCATAGGTACCTATTTCCAATACACCAGCAAAAAGGAGAAGGTGCAAATCCTTAACAATGTTCATTGAAAACAATTGATTTGCTTAAAATAGAAAAGGGTAGTATAAAAGAAAAAGCTAGTGGAAATATCCGCTGAAAATATTTTCACAAGGCAAGGCAAGCACGCGCACCATTCGAGGGATTTGAAGTATATATAAAAAGTACTGCAGACGTAGTTATCAATCAACTTTACTTCTGTTCTCTAGTGAATATTATTGTTCATGTTCGTTAAGCTTTCCCTTCCTTTATTTTTATTTTTTAAAGAATTTTTGACTTTAAATCTACTCAATGAACCTTTTTTGACACCCCTCCCCCCCAAAAAAATTACTAATATTGTATTCAATTATGTCCCTCCATCATTATTTTCTAAGTGGTCAAATTCAAAGTTTAGCATTATCTTTAATATTTTTATAAAAAATAAATATAAATTAAATAATAATATAATATAATATAAATATAAATATAAATATGTATTAAAATTTATATAATATTTATTATTAATGTGATAGTATTTATAAATATATAACACCTTAAAAACAAATATGATTTAAAAAAATAACATGATTATATATAAATACACGAATAATATTTTTAATTGATCATGAAAATTGCACCAACAAAAACAAACATGCTTAATTTAAATAAGTTGATTCAAGTATTTAGTTTAATAAATGTTATATGATTCACTTTTAGACCCCAATCAAATGAATTTAAATGTATATTCAGAAATATTCTTCTTTGTACTTTTCTTTCTTTTTCTTTTTTTTTTTTTTACAATAATATATTATTTAATTTTCTTAGAGATTAAAAAAACAAAAGCAGGTGAAGAGTGGGAAACCATTTCAAAGGATTACCCAAGGCTTGTCCTCACCTTTATTTTGGCGCCAATTTTGCAAGAAAAAAAGCAAAGTCATCCAAAATTTTAATATTATATATTTACATAAATGTTAATACGATTTTATATTAATATCGTATTTTAATTAATTATTTTATTATATTTATGTCGCATGCTTATATGATATCTAAAGTTATCTGATATTTACATCTTTCCATAAAATGCATACATGATCATCATAATTAATTAAATAATATAAACTAAAGTCAAAGGGCCATTGCTCTTATTGTTGGCAAAATCTTGTAATCATGTTGGATGAAACTTATTGTAACCAAAAATGTGGACAAAAATCAAACAAGGTCAACCACTGCCATAAGGAATTAGATGCATGCATGCCCTTTGCAACAATTTGCCAGAACCATACGCATCCGCATGCATTTTCCTCGTTTGGAAATTAGTAACTCAATGGTTTTGATTTTAATTCTAATTAAATTAAATTCCTAACCCACTTTAGTCTTTTTAATTTATAAATTTCAGCTCACTATATCTAAATTCGAATTCAAATTTTTTTTAAATAAAAATTGTCAAAATTCGATAAGAAAAATCACAGCATGTAATGTTAGCAACAAAAACTAATTATAATTGACTTAATTATTCATAGATTCTTGACTAATAAATAAGGCATTTACTATTATCAGTGATCCATAAAGACGGTGATGAAAATGAAGAACAAACAGGGAGGAGCAAGATTTAGTGGGAAGCTGAATAATGAATTTATTATGATCATAGCATTGGGAGTGGGCAACAAAATAATGATTTTAGTATTGTTTGAAAATAAAGATTCAAATAGTTTAAAAATAAAAGGAAAATAAGTAAATAAATAAATAAATAAATTGGTCTCATTGGTGGGGGGACCAATTAAATCAAAGGAAAAAAACAAAAGGAGTCCCTTCCCAACTCACCTTTTACTTCATCTATATTAATTCAAAAAATTTAATTACAATAATTTATATATTTACGTCATATTTATATATATCATTTATTATTATTATGTTAAAATAATATATATTTATATTATTTTTTATATATTAATATTTTATCCATATAAATTTTAAACATTCGAGTGTATTTTTTATATTATATTATATTTACTATTATATTTTAATTATTTTTTACTTATTATATTTGTATTATATAATCATATGATATTTAATATTATTGAATCTATAATCCAGCCATTTTCAAAGGGATCTTAGACCTTAGGCGTTATGCAGCCATTGGAATGTTCAATATTTACTATAATCAATGGAACTTTTCACCTTTGACAAAAGTAATTTTGCATCACCAATGATTTTTCATTGGAATTAGCAAAGAAGATTACATCGGAAATGAGTTCACGGAGGCAATTAACAAAAGGTAAATTGTATAACCCACACGCTTTTAACTCAATTGATAAAAAGAAGGGTCTCATTTCCTTGTCTATTATTAGGATTCGGTTTCTATGAAAAGAGAGAAAAAAAACCTTTGAAAGTAAAAATTTAAATGCAATTTAAAAAACAAAAATACAATATAAAAATAATTAAAATACGATATAAAATATAATAATATATGAAATTATAATACAAATACAATATATAAATTAAAATATTAAAATTTTTATATAAAATTAAGATAAAAAATGATATGAATTTAATATAAACATGTAAATTATTAATTTTAATAGACACGAGAAGAATATAATTTGAATTTGAGTAGGTCCGGTCTTTAATTTGTACAGCGTAGGGTAATCAAAGAATTCACCGGCCGCATGCCCGGTTGGGATTGCCTTTGTCTGCACCATTTCAATGCCAACTTTTTAATTTTTGTTTCCCCTTAGATCCAACATTTTATGTTAATTTATTATTCGTTTGACTATATTTAGTGAGGCACATGGTTTGAACAATATAAGTAGCTTAACTCCTTTAATTTCTACTTTCTAGGCCAAAAACATACATAGACATAGTTCACCTTTTACTTTTCCCCCTACCTAATATACTTTTATTCCTTTAGTAGCATTACTTAGTAGACAGATGTTTTTTCCTTTTAATTTAAAATTCAAGGATTCGAATCCTACTTTCTGAATGAAAGGATTAAATTTTGGGGCACAATAATTGCTTAAGTTTGTTCTAAGTAAGGAACAAAAATAAATGCTTAAGAAAAAGCAAGGGAAAAAAAAAAAAAAAAAGCTAATAATTAGAAGCCAACATTTTATTTTTGATATGCTACCTTGTTTTGCTAGACTTACTAATAAATCACAAACATCAAAGATATAATATCAAGAGGTCTATAAAACTCACCTAAGCTATGGCTAGCTGCTTTATTTTATGATTCGTTAACAAGATTTTAACACACAAATTTCCCTATATCAATATGAAAAAAATTTTAAATAGGTGTAGTTTTTTTATGAAAACTTTGGTATTTAGAAGTTCACTAAATTTTGATTAAATGAGTTTGAGTCGAAAAGACTCACAAAAAGAAAAAACTTTCAACATTAATTTTTTTCATTTGTAAAATTCAAATTCGAAACTTTACTTAAAATAAACAAATATTTTATTCACTTTAAATCAACTATCGTTAGTCAAATAAGTGTAGGTAATACTACTTATGTTAGAAATATGTGAGGGCAATTCAACTCCAATTTCGAAAAGTTAATCAACAGTTTGTTATATTTGATTGTTTCATTTTCATCTATTTGAAATATAAAAGTTTACAAATAGTGTGATAGTAACTTGAAATTTTGACATCTTCCTTTCATTAACTACTCCCACTTTCATATGAATTGGACCCATATAAGAGATTTTATCTTCAAAATCTTTGAGAAAAAAGACAAAATTTGAGAATATTTGATTGTTCTATATAAAAAAAATGATGTAATTTTTTAATTCAAACAATATTCTTTTTATTTTTTATTACTTTTTATTATTGATTAGCATATTTGGTAGAATGAATAACTACTACATAAAAAATCTTATTTATAAATATTTTTTAATACAGTGATTAATAATTTAATTCATATATTAAATATAAATATTTTTTATATAATAATTTTTTTAAAATATGTTTAAAGTGAACAAAATTCTATTTTTATTTTTTTTAAACGGGCAATATGCTATGTTATATTACTCCGAGAAACGACAGGAGTTGTTTTGACTTTTGCGACGAAATCACCACCGTTTGCAAAATGTTAATTCTACCCCAAAATAAAAAATAAAAATAAAAAGGGGCAAATGTCAGCAAGCAAGCAAGCAACCGCCGAAGGCAAAAAACAAGCGCGAAATTTCGTCACCAAATTACTGTGCGTGTCAAAACTGAACCAAACCAAATTAATTAACAACCGCCTTAGGATCACGCCACGTGGGAACTCTTTCCCTGTCCACAATTCAATGGACCACCACACCCCTGGCCCCACCAAAAAGCTAACCCATCTTTTTCAATTAAAAGAAAAACATATTTAATTAAAAAAAATAAATTACTAATCTCTCGAGCAATTTTATTTTATTTTTTAATAAACGAAAAAGCGAACTCATCGTCGTTTCCATTTTATAGTATCTGTAGATCCCTTATCTCTCTCCAATAAACGCTTTCAAACAGCAAAGACAAAATAGCTTCGGTTTTCTAAAGATTAAAGAAGAGTTTTTTTTTGTTTTTTGAAGTTTGATTTCAGTTTTACTTGGCTTCTAATGATTTAAGGAGAGATTTCAAATCCTACTCTGTGTTTGGGGAAAAAGAGGGAGAGGTAGGCTTACTCTTCGATGGGTCTTTGCACTTCAAAGCCTTCACCAAATTCTTCATTTTCTCCTAAATCTGATTCCAGGAATACCCCTATCCATTCCCGGAATAACGATGTCCACCGTAAATCTAACTCTATTCCAGCTTCGCCATTACCAGATGTTGTAAACGGTAACCAAAACAGGAACCCTAAGGAAGATCAAGGTAACGAAGGAGAAGAGGAAGCAAAGGAAAGCTCAAATTCCAACAATGAAGGCAAGAAATCGCCATTTTTTCCGTTTTATAGTCCTAGTCCAGCTCACTACCTGTTCTCCAAGAAGTCTCCGGCGAGATCTTCAGCCAATTCAACTCCAAAGCGGTTTTTCAGGAGGCCGTTTCCTCCGCCTTCGCCGGCGAAGCACATTAGGGCAGTTCTTGCGCGGCGGCACGGGTCTGTGAAGCCAAATGAGTCCGCGATACCAGAAGGAAGCGAGGCGGAGGCAGCTGGCGCGGAGGGAGCCACCGTTACTGGACTGGATAAGAGCTTCGGCTTTTCGAAGCACTTTGGGAGCAAGTATGAGCTCGGAGACCAGGTTGGGAGAGGCCATTTCGGTTATACTTATAAGGCGAAGTTTAAGAAAGGAGAGCTTAAAGGACATCAAGCTGCCGTTAAAGTGATACCTAAAGCGAAGGTTTTTTTTTTATTATTA
Organism: Adansonia madagascariensis; assembly: GCA_038381835.1. NCBI lineage: Eukaryota > Viridiplantae > Streptophyta > Magnoliopsida > Malvales > Malvaceae > Adansonia > Adansonia madagascariensis. The sequence goes on from JBBYHL010000004.1 coordinate 14,005,614, forward strand.
TTATTATTTTTGTTTGAAATTTTGCGTTTTTTGCTTGTTGATGTTTAAGAAATGAGATTGTGGATTATATTGCTGATTTACTCGAAAATGAAAATAAATAAATATGGAATATAGTGAATTTTTTAACAGAGTGTAAAGGAGTTCAATTCCGAATGCAGCAACTTCTATAACTGGTAATACTTAATTATTTCCTAAAAGGCGTTTAGTATTGTTTTCAAATCATGCCTTATGAAAGCAGACCTATTTTATTTCCGGGTAGTAGCCATTTTGTCTCATAATTGCCTTTTGGTTTTCTAATGGTTGAATTTGATGTTTGTTGATAGATGACTACAGCAATTGCCATTGAGGATGTTAGAAGGGAGGTAAAGATATTGAGAGCTCTGTCCGGACATAACAATCTAGTAAAATTCTATGATGCGCATGAGGACCACGATAATGTCTACATAGTAATGGAGTAAGTATCATGTGAAAAATATGAATTTATTTAATAATTGTATATGTGTGTTATTTTTATGACTATCGAATGGGGTCTACTGCAACGGGTTCTAATAAGTTACCATACATCATTCAGATTATGTGAAGGAGGGGAGCTCCTGGACAGAATTCTTTCAAGGTGTGTTTTCTAATAATAGGTGCTTCAGTGTTCTGTTTTTCGTGAATGACAAAATGTAGGAGATTGAGGATCAATGAAACTTTGGATTTGATTGCTTATGAAGCGTGTGCTTCTATTCATGCAGGGGTGGAAAATACAGTGAGGATGATGCAAAAGCTGTGATGATTCAGATACTTAATGTTGTTTCCTTTTGCCATCTGCAGGGTGTTGTGCACCGTGATCTTAAACCAGAGGTGAAATATATTTCCAGGTTTTCTGATATTGGCTATTGAGTTGTATTGCACTGGTTTTGGGGCCCACTGTAGATTCCTAAGGTGTATGTTAGGGTTTTCCATAAGGATAAACTTGGGTTAAATATCCTTTTAAGCAATAACTTTCGAGAACAAGCACCGAAGGTTAGCATAAAACTGCTTCTTCTTTCCTTGGTTGTGTACCATTATAGTATATTGTATTTTTCTCTTCTTAGCCACAGAAGGTTTTAATAGTTTTGTAAAAGCTTTGCCCAGCTGATATTGTTCTAAGTTTAGCTATTTTGCGGATCAGAATTTCTTGTTTACATCAAAGGATGAAAATTCACAATTGAAGGCCATAGACTTTGGCTTGTCAGATTTTGTAAAACCAGGTTTGTACTCACTTTTCTATCACTGAAGTTATGGTGCTTTATTCATTTGATTGATTTGTTAATATTTTCTTTTTCTCCATTTGCAGATGAAAGGCTTAATGACATTGTTGGTAGTGCATACTATGTGGCACCGGAAGTTCTACATAGGTCTTACAGTACAGAAGCAGACGTCTGGAGTATAGGTGTGATTGCATATATTCTGTTGTGTGGTAGTCGTCCATTTTGGGCCCGAACAGAGTCTGGGATTTTTCGAGCTGTTTTAAAAGCTGATCCAAGTTTTGATGAAGAACCTTGGCCATCTCTTTCTTCTGAGGCTAGGGATTTTGTGAAACGCTTACTGAACAAGGACCCAAGGAAAAGACTGACTGCTGCCCAAGCCTTGAGTGAGTGCCTCATCTTCTGCCATAAGCTCATTATTCTATGTTCTTGTAATTTTAGTCACAATTGTTTGCTGCAGGTCATCCCTGGATAAAAAATTATAACGATGTGAAAGTGCCCTTGGATATTCTGGTATTCAAACTCATGAAGGCTTACCTGCGCTCTTCATCTCTTCGAAAAGCAGCATTAAGGGTGTGTATGTGGTGATATGTATCAGCACTATTCCCTATATATTATTCTTGGTGTGTCTGTCTGTTTGTAGAATACATCTTTCTTTTTATGTGTAGAAAATACATCTTAGGCGTGGTTTGGGAAATTTTTTGGTGAGAACAACTTAAGTTGAACTTGGGGCCAACTTTAGAAAGTAGGTTTAGGTGGCCTATGTAGGTTGTTTAATGCCACTATCAATTTGAGCCTCAATGTGAACCCCCCAGTGGCTTCTGTTTTGGAGCTAAAAAGTTATTGAAGGTCACAAAAATTGTGAATTATAAACTTTGTTTAGCACTTAGCCGTCAAAACAGCTTTACCTGTTTCAATTGTGAAGTGAGAGGATACATTAGAAAAAAGTGCTTACATTAGGCTTCATTGATAATTTTTTTAAGAAAATAAATCCTTCTGTTAGTGTCTAATTGCTTATATTATTAGCATTTGAGGTTTTTGTTGCTTGAAGCCTCATCCTTTTAAGCCTAAACCTAATAGGTTTCATAATACAACTTCCTTTTTGTGCATTGGATTTCTAGCTTCCGTGTTGTTCAATTTGATTATTTCCCTTTCCATTGGTATTTTTGCAGGCTCTGTCTAAAACTTTGACTGTGGATGAGCTATTTTACTTGAAGGAGCAGTTTGCATTATTGGAACCAAACAAAAATGGCACTATAAGCTTAGAAAATATTAAAATTGTTGGTTTTTTTCCCATTGTCCTGAAAATTTGTCAGTTCTCTTGTGAATAATCATCTAACGCTCTTGCACTGGTCAGGCCCTGATGAAAAATGCAACAGATGCTATGAAGGAGTCTCGCCTGCCTGAATTTCTAGCATTAGTAGGTGCTTCCTCTGTTGTTAATTTTTGTGGCAATCAATTTGAAGTTCAAGTGTTCTGAATCTCTAATTTTGTACACTTGTTCCTTTTGTGGTAGCTAAATGCACTTCAATACAGAAGGATGGACTTTGATGAATTCTGCGCCGCTGCATTAAGTGTTCATCAGCTGGAGGCTCTCGATCGGTGGGAACAACATGCTCGTTGTGCTTATGAACTTTTTGAGAAGGATGGAAACAGAGCTATTGTCATCGAAGAACTAGCTTCGGTATGTTGATCTGTTCTTGTTCGACCCAGGAAATTATCTATTTCCAATTTGGATGATTATTTAATTCCTATTATTACCATTTTTCACAATACATAGAAGATGATGTGGTCAGGTTGACAGGCATGGAAAGCTTACTAAGTTGTATTTATGACATTTATGTTTCCGTCCTTCACAATAATTATACTTCAATTTTCACCTGTTGGACACAATGATTTTCTGTATTACTTCATGTCTCCATAGTGCGCTAGCTTATAGTTTAGGGGTATGGTGTTATTTTCTCTTCACGTGGACTTATTGGTATCTTCCCCCTTTTTTATTATACTTCTCATTCTTGTGCAACATATGTGATGACACCAGCATTCTGAAGAATACTGAAGGGAGAGTACGAATAATTTTGAGATAAAGGATAAAAAAATTTTACGTTTTTGCTTAAGAGAGTTGTGTTGTCTCTATGAAGTTAGTTGCAGAATTGTGGATTTATTGTGTAATTCATAATAAAAGAGAGCTTTCACTTTATTGGGCATTTAAGCCTCATTTAATTCTCTTTTATTTGTCGAAATTGTTTTGAGCTACTATTGATGTTGATTATCGTAGCTTCTTTTTTATTAGATTTTGATAAATTTAGCGAGGGTTTTGCTGCGTAATGTCTTTAGGGCACTATTTGAGGTTAGGTAATATTTATAGTTTTAAAATTGTATTAAATGCATTAGTCGACAACTTCATTAATCATTTTCAATGCATGACGTGAAGATATTATTATTAGTAACCTCAAAGAATCTTGTGGTGCACTTGTTAGAAAAATCCGTTTAAAATGCAAATATTAGTTTCTATGTTATCTTGAGC
>JBBYHL010000004.1:14009472-14030580 GCA_038381835.1 Adansonia madagascariensis
GTTGATTATCGTAGCTTCCTTTTTATTAGATTTTGATAACTTTAGCAAGGGTTTTGCTGCGTAATGTCTTTAGGGCACTATTTGAGGTTAGGTAATATTTACAGTTTTAAAATTGTATTAAATGCATTAGTCGACAGCTTCATTAATCATTTTCAATGCATTACGTGAAGATATTATTATTAGTAACCTCAAAGAATCTTGTGGTGCACTTGTTAGCAAAATCCGTTTAACAATGCAAATATTAGTTTCTATGTTATCTTGAGCAGTGAAGTTCAATTTCTTTCTTTTGTTCTGCTTTTTTGGGATGTCACAAGGTGTGAAGCAACAAAAACCTATGACTAATCTCGAGCGTTTTGATGAATAACTTTTCAGGAACTCGGACTGAGCCCATCCGTGCCTGTTCATGCCGTCCTCCATGACTGGATTAGGCACACTGATGGAAAGCTAAGTTTTCTCGGATTTGTCAAATTATTGCACGGTGCATCTAGCCGGACCCTTGCAAAAGCTCAATAGAAGTTGTAAAACTTATATAAAAGCTCCAAGAATTGCGTCTTTCCTGAGCTGCCTTGCCAAAGAAACGAATCAAGAGAAGTCTTTCCAGAGCCTGAATATATATAATACTGGTAGAGGTAATGTCGCGACTATGATTCGATGGTTTAGGTCTTGGCTAATTTCATTTCTGGCACAAGCTTATAAGAAAACACATGATTGAAGCCATGAACCTAGTGCATCTGCAACTTAACATAGGACAAAGGTGTAGACATTTTTACGTTTTCCATTGTAAAGCTGGCAGTTAAAAAATTGTGTTCAATTGCAACAGGTGAGAATATTTCTCAACTGGTTACAAGAGACCATGATAATCTGACATATTTCGACTTAGCCTCATCAGACCTTGCTTGCTATTGTATCATCATCATCCTCATCCTCTACTTTGTGTTCTATCATTTGTAATCAAAATTTCTTGCCGGTAAACTCTTCTGTGTCTTTAAACCAATCTAAGTTTCTGAGTGCTTCAATTTAAGATTCAATAACTTGACCGAGGAGACCAGAGTATTATGATTACGCAAATAGAATTGGCAAACCGAGTCATTAGGTGGTAAATTTTAACTGAAAAAAAAGAAAAAAAGAAAAAAAGAGAAATTCTAAAGGGCGATGATTAATAGATGACGTTGAAACCTTTAAAGCAATGGCTTCAATTGAATCAATACTTTGTAATTTGATTCATAACATTAATTCAGATGAATATATATAGATATTGATTATTTAAATACAAATTAAAAAATAATTATTATTTAAATATAATAAAAGTAATAAATTTATTTAAGAAAACTGAAATAATTTTAATTTTTTTTAAAAGATTTTAGCATATAATTACGAAAGAATACAGGCCCCTAAATGGTTTACACAGTGTTGGGCCGGTAACTGGTCATGACCGCCCACGTGGTCGATCTCGCTTTCTTCAAATATATGTACTTTTTTATTTTATTTTAAAAAATGAAATTTGTTCCACATTAAAAATAAAAAAACTAACAATATGATATGAAATTCCGGTAAAATTTAATCGCATGGCGGACTCCAGGGGAAAAGCCAAACGTACTTCGATTCCCCACTCTTCTTCTGACGAAGAAGACGAACTAGAAACTGAAGAAGAAGAAGATGATGATGATGATGATTTCGATCATAAGAGCTTTTCCAGTTCCAGGCATTTTAATTCCTACTAAATGATGGCGCACTCAAAAGTGATTAAGGAAAAATGTAAATAAAAATTTATTTTTTTGAAAAAAATTTTAATCAGTGGATAATTTTTATTTTTTTATAAAAACTATAAAGCTATTTGAGTTTAATGACGTCAAAATTAAATTCAATCACTCTCATTATATATATATAGTATAGATTTCAATTTGAATAACATTTTTTTCCCTTAATTTTAAATTCATCAGTGGTGATGAAACTGAAGAGGAAGACAACAAATCGGTCGATTGATCGGATTGAGAATGATGAGTTTGTCTGTAATAGAATCATCGCTCTTGGAATTTAGGATTCTTTTTTTTTGAAATGGAGATTGCATTTAATCGAAGAAATGCTCGTATCCTTGAATTCCATAGAATGAGGTGAACTAGAAAGCTTAAGCTAGAAACAATGTAAAGCTTATTTGCGGGATCATGGCCTCCGAATAACTGACACCAAGGCAGTGTGCTAGCCTAACAGAGAATTCTCAAACATTGGAGGTAATTTCTTCACATTTTACCATTATGTATAAATTGCATTTGAATTTCTGTTTTCCGTATTACAATAAATCTCTTAAATGTTAAAATTTTGAAAATATAAGTAGGTGTTAAATTTGTAAACAGCAACAACACATTGATTTTTCCTCTCTGTTTCTCAGAATAAAAGAGGGGAAAAATGAAGCCTTTTTTCCCAGGCCATCCTTTTCCATCAAGTGCACAGTTCATTAGTAATTGCTTTTCTGTTTCCCCTTTTCTACATTTTCATTCATATTTCAGCATCAAGTAAGTCATTGGAAGTTTTTGGGATTTAATTGTAAAGAGACATTATTTTGTTTTGTCGGAAGGTTTATGGATATAAAATAGGTTCAATAAAGTTGCAATGCATAGGAGACTTCTGGGGAGAACTATTGCTGGGAGGGGTTGTTAAGGAAAGCTATGGCGAAGCCAAAACGACAACATACATTTACGGTGATGTCAACTTATCTCATGTCGGAAAGAAAGGTGAAAAGTCTTAAGTGGTAGACTTTTTTGGTTTGTAAAACAAAGATATGCTTAAAAAGGGTTGGTTTTAAATCTGAGCGGTATTGCATTGGCGATAGATGGCAAATTATTCCTTCTTCCATTTTCCGTAATGTTTTGTCAATGAGTTGTTTGGCCACTTGATGACAGTATCTACCAGTTCCATGTCGACTAAGAAATTGCCCCCACTGTTTCCATTGCTTGTTAAGGGTCGTAACCTTTACAAAATGAAAACTTACAGACAGGTAACTAGTTGACAGGAAATTGAGATTTTCAAGTAGTACCTATGATAAGTTTGGTTTTTTTATACTTCTTGTTTGCATCAGCGTTGGAATCATGAGGCAGAAAGAAGAAATGTACTTGTTGAGAAGCACAGACGAGGCAAAGCAGCAAGACTGGTGAAAGCAATGAAGGAAACGAGGAAATGGTTGACAGATTTTGGTATGTAGGAGAGTGAGATGATGAAAGCAAAATATGCTTATGTGAATTCCACTTTCTCTTCAACATTGTGTACCTGCAATCTTGCATCACATGTTTCTTCTTTGATTATAATCAGGTGGAAAACGCCAAAAGCATTACATCAATCAAGCCCTTAAAAAAGAGAAAAGCAACTGAACCGGTGAGGGGAAACACAGATAATGCACGAGGAAAAGCCTCTATTCCAAGTTGTGCAAATATGAGTAACAAATAGTCAAATACCAAGCAACTTTTCTAGTTAGACAAGTGAAAATGAAGCAAAACTCAAGGTCAAGAGTCTCTAATTCTTTTTATAGTTAGCCAAAACTGTTCATCTCACTGAAGATATAGGTGCCACTCATCATTTATATGCTGGTCCTGTCCTAAATCCATATCATTATCAAACAAGCTTTCAGCAACAGAATGCACCACTCCAGTTTGCGAGCTATGATATGGGATCCACTTCCACAATTGTAAGATCACTGCCTTTCAGACCTTATGCAGATGAACAATACCGGCTTCACATTAACTGGGGTTTAAGCATCAGAATTACACCCACCACCCAAAATCGAATCCTGGCTTTTGCAATAGATAAAGGAATTTGATCCAATCCCCAGATTTGATGAATGTTGACGGCTGTTATAATATCAATTGCACGCCGAAGTAGAGGCATATAGATGAAGGCAAATGATTTTCATTCAGTTTTGATTAGGATGTCCGGTTGCAGGATCAACATCTACAAGCACTTTATAAGCATGGAAATCATCCAGGTAGATAGGAATTACATCTTCTGCACTTTTCATACTCCGAAATGAAATGCGTATTAGGTTCATAAATGTAATTCCTTGCTTGAAATTTCCAGATGATATATTTGTGCACTTTTGGATCTCTACAATATGACAGAATTGTTTTTATTAATACTTTACAATGTTTGGTCTTTGGATCATATGGTAGCTATTTATCAGATTGTGTTTTCTAGTAAATGCTCAGTGATATATGTAAGGATTTGTTGGGTGGATAGTTGATCTAAACCCAACAACTATAACTTTTTCGATGGATATAATATAGTGATGATATATTTTATGGTAGCTGGCTCTTGTTCATGCAAAAGATTAAGCACTCATTAGGGCAACATCATGTCAATTTAATAAATTGGAAATGAACCAAATAGTAATTACCAATTGTATTTCTCATCTGAAAGCAATTATGTATTGCACTCTCATAGAACCAAATAATCAACCCCCCGAATTTGGGTAACATAGATGTATATAGCCATTGAATTACGTGTCCCTTGATTAGACAGGCCAATGGCTGAACTACTGCCCCCCGAGTCTTCTGTTTCTTGTCCCTCCATAAAACATGAATTTTTTGGCATTTCTTTTACCACATAGTAGCATCTGCAGTTCACATGACTGTTTTTTGTGCTTGTGGTCTTCTTTCCTAGTCAAGGTCGCCGTTGGAATTTTCTTTTCCCCATTTTCCAGGATTCACGGATGTTGCTTGCAGAGGAAACAAACGTTATGTATTTCACTATATGTTTTCCATGAGAATGATAGTACTACTTGGGATGTACACAGGCAGAATGCATATGATTGGTGATCCTGTTAATGTTAGGTCCTCCTTCTATTTCTTTCTCACAGGGAAAAACGTTTCCCTCGATATCGGTTCTTGTGTCCATCTTTATTTTTATAAAATTCATATTCTGATAAAATAATATTTTATCAATGAACAAAGTTGAAAGTCCTTAACAAATAAAAAACCCTTACTAGTTAATTATATGTCTATATATATATATATATATATAAATCTTAGTGGTGGCATTTTTAACTTGGTTTATTAATGCTATAATTACATGACATTAAAAAAAAAAAAAAATTATTGCGACGGGCACATCATTTTCTTGTTATTTATTCATTCAAAGCCTAGTTGTCCTTTTGCATCGCCAATTATTGTGATAGGCCACACAAGATTTGTCGGTTTTGGCCCAAATCGTTGTTAGAAGAAACGACCTCTCCATCTAACTTGACCCACAAAATTAAAATAGGCACTCCTTAATCATCATTATATATCTTAATTATCTTTCCTGTTTCCCTTTTCCAGGTTTCAACTTTCAAAAAGTAGACGGATTTTGAAGATATTATTGTTTGTATTAACAACGTTAATTAAAATTTAAATCCCATCGTTACATAACTAGATTTAAAAAGACAATTGCAGCAGATCCCCGTTGGTAGTAGACAAATGCTAAGCCCCACCATGCCCCAACTAATGGCGTCACCTCAAGGATTTTCTGCAGCCCCTAATTTTTCTTCAAAGGTATTAAGTTACCTTTTTATTTTTGCAAAAACAGCATTTTTAATGATTAGAAAATCGGACTAAAATTGAATGAATGAAAAATTCATCGAGTTTAATCAATAGGTTTAATTAATTTTTTTAATATTTAGACATTTGTTTTTATTAATTTAACTTATTTTTCTTATAATTAAAGTTTATTAGAATTTAATCTCTAATTACTAAAATTAAAAAAATTAATATTTTACTAATAAATCACACAATTATTAACTATTTAATAGATTTTTTTATCAATTTCATTAAATATTTGATTTAAAATTGTATAGAATTGAATGTGTTTTTTTTTCTAATTTTTATTTCTAAATAAATAATTATTTTATAAATAAGTGATAAAATGAAAATTTTTTACAAATAGTGACATATATTTTATTTATTTTTAAATATAATTTATAAAATATAAATTATTTCACTAATCTATTTATAATTTTTTTTCTATCATCACTATCAATAGATAAGATAGTTATTATTTTATTAATAATTGATTTCATTATGTTTGACATTTGGCAATGATTGATTGATGATTTGTGCAATTAAGAGACGAAGAATTGAGCAAAAAATAGAAAAGGAGGTTTTATTTTTATTTTTATTTTTTATTTTTAAAATTTTTTGTGTCCTCAATTAGAACACGAAGTCATAATCTGATCCATGCAAACTCTCCCATCAAGACGCCTCAACTTACTATTTCGTGGACCCGATCTTCCACTAAATTAAAAATACTATTATTACCAACTAACCGACAAAGATTTTTCCTTTGTTTTTCCAACTGTTTGTAATAACAAATAAAAAAAAATCGAAATGAAAAAAAATAATTTTTCAATTGAACAGACTCAAATGCTTACGTCTAAATTAAAATAGCTATGACGTGAACTATTTCTACATACTTCCGCTTGTTTGTATGCGTTATTTATTATAATTTATAACTTTTAGAATTGAGATGACATATTCAATCTAATAATTAAAAAAAAAATTAAAAAGAAATAATAATGGAGTGTGTGAAAACACGTTACTTAAATTATGATTACTTCTAATTCGACGATTAGTTTGCTCAATGTATAATGTTGTATTTAAGAAAATGATAGTTAATAGTTTTGGGTTTAAATTATAATAATTAAATCTTTTTTTTTCTTTTATTTCGAGAATAAGATGAATAGCAATAAAATATTATTATTTCATACTTTTAGGTTTTGAACGGCAAAATTAAAATATTTTTATATGTATTTTTTTATTTATATTATTTATTATTTTTTAAACATATATTAAAAAAGTATTTACTATTTTTTTAATTTTATTAGTAAAATTTAAAAATTTTATTATTTTGTTGGTGTATAGGATAATTATCATTTGTTTAATATATGGTATCTACAAGATTAATGTGTATATATATATATATATATATATATATATATTAGAGCAGTAATATTTATTACCAACAAGTTACAACTGAAATTACAAAAATCATATATATATATATATATATATATTCATGCTTTTCAAACTCCTCAGAAGAAAAATAATAGAAGAAGAAGAAGAAGAAGAAAAACCCTAGAGTGAATTTACAGTTACATAGCAAATCTTGAAATTAATGCTGGTTTCAGTGACAATTTTGAAAATCCAATAAGCGCCATGGAATTATCAACAACATTTTCAAAGTAAATATATATATATATATATCAAACAGTGTAGAAAAATAAGAAAAAAAAAAAAAACTATTGAAGGTATAATAATGATAGTGGAACTTGCAAATGATTACAAGGAGAGCAAGTTTTTGAGCAAATGGGAGAGATATGGGGGGGGCGGGGGGGAATTTTTTGAATGGCTAACAGAATCTGGTGATGGAGGGACGGAGGTCAATCTCCTGGGTCCAAGCGGTCCGGTCTTGAACATGCAAGTGCCAGTAGGTCTGAGCCAACGCGTCTGGGTCCATCATCATCATCACGGCCTCCACGTCCACCCCTCCCTCCCCGCTTTCCTGCCGTTGCTCCCCAGCCATTCCTCTCTGCTGCGATGGCGACGACGATGGCAGCCCCCTGCATTTTCCAATTTTTTTTACACTTGTTCTTCATCACCCTGATATCTTAATTACAAAACACTTTTCATTTTGTCTATTATATTTGACAAACTTTGTATGATTTTACTAATAATTTGAAGTTGTTTTTTTTTATCTGGCCCATGAATACGGGATTCGATTCATTTGATCAGGAAATTTTCTTTTTCTTTCTTTTCTTTACCTGGGTGAACCAATAACTCCGTCAATGATAATATGGGCAACATGAACACCAAGAGACTGGAACTCTCTTGCCAGGCATTGAGATAATGCTCTCAGTGCAAACTTTCCACAGCCTGTTTCATTTACAAGAAAGTAACTACTAAATTATTCTCATTTTTTATTTTAAAGTTGGGGTTTTGGTAAATTTCTGATATAATATATCAGATATGTTTTAATGGGTGAAAACTTGAAAGTTTTACATAGTTCAGAGAAACCAGCAATGCCATTGAGTGAAGCTGAGCAGCCGGTGAAGAGAATCGTTCCTCTTCCCCTTTCCACCATCCCGGGAAGTACCTTTCATTAATTAGCATATTACAACAAAAGTTAAAAAAAAAAATTTCCTCCAAATAATTTGATAAGAAAAAACCGATGAAACAAAAGCTGAAATCTAGCTAACAAGACAAAAGAAAAAGAAAAAAAAAATTTCACTTTATAAGAGTATGGAGGTCTTCAGACATGGATGTTTGGAGAAACGATTGGGAAATTTTCTAGAAGGGGATACCTGTTGAGCGCAAATGAAAGCACCAATGGAGGAGACAGCGAGGGATTTCTCAAAGGAATCGACTTTAATGTCAGTGAAGTTTGTGGGGTGCCATGAAACTGGCTGATATGCATTATACACCAGAACTTCAACGAATCCTAGTGAGAGAACCCCTTCAAATGCTTCCCTAACACTTCTAGAATCCGAGCAGTCTATTCTGATAGCAAAGACCTGCGCTTTCTCTTCCCTCGCTATTTCATCTGCAAATCTTGACAACCTTCCTGAAGAGTGAAAACGTATAATAGAACAATTAGCACTAGCGAAAGTGATAGTGGAGAAAAGGGTAAAAGAAAAAGAGAAACTTTCTAAGGCAATTAGTACCCAAGTCCCGGGCGAGGATGGCAACCGTGTATCCTTCATGAGCAAACTTGCGGGCAATGGATCGTCCAAGCTTAGGTCCGACGCCTACAATGGCGGCGATGCCTTTGGCAGAGGTAGAGCTTGCCATGCTGCGCATCTTTACCAAATCTTGGAGGTCAAATAGATTTTTTTTTTTTTTTTAAAAAAAAAACCAGATAAGAACAACAGCAGCAGAAGCAGCAACAACCACAACAATAGTTTTATAGTGTTTGATACTTGAATCTTTCAGTTTTCCCTGTGCAGAAAAATAAAAGGAGACCTTAGTTCAAAGCAAAATGAGATAGCAGATGGGACTGTGTAATAGTAGCTGCTCCCTTCAGTTGTCTAAGTCATTGCGTCCTTAGTGTGAGGCACTTGGCCTTAAAACCTCTCTTGCATTAAAGCCTTGCCTCCTTTTTACATAACCCCACTAGTTTTATTTCTTCACTCACTCACTCTCTCACTCAATCATCATATATGAAAATGATGAATCTCTGCATGAATTCTAGTGGGTTAATCCCTGAATCATGATGACTCTGTCCGAAAAATTTGCTTGGTTGGTAATATGTCATTTTTCAAGCTTTTTTCAAGGAAGTTCCCTTGTTATTATAATATCAATGTGTCATTGGTCCATATGCCTTAAGATTTTTGGGTTAGCTTAAAGCTTCACCTAATTGTAATAGACTTACAGGGCAGCCAGGGTATCAAATCTCAACTAAATATAAATCCCATCTCTACCATGCTGTTCAGGGTTAAAAAAATTCATGTTCAAGATTGAACTGTTCAGCCTTTTTCCCCCTTTTTACAAGTGCTGACAAATTTTTAGTCTTCCAAGTTTCCAACAGGTTCAAAAGAATGGACAAGATTTTCCTCCAATTTCCAGGAATTTGTTCCCAAAACAGGGAAAAAAAAAAAAGACTAACGGCAACAATCAAATGTTTTCCCAGAGGGTAGATTTTGTTCCTAGTCGCCTCCTTCAAACTAGGAAATTACATTTTATCCGTACTTTACTCGGCCTCTATAAAACAGTGCAGCAAAAGGACGAGTTTCCTTCAGATTTCTTCTTGTTTTCTTCGCACCGTGCAAGATCTTAAATTGCAATTGCTGACCTGTTTTCGATCATTTTATGTTTATTAAAATTATAAATATAATAAATATTATTGTGATTAATTATTTTAGAGAAAAAATGAAATTACTGTGGAGGACCAGTTCTGCCTCTTGGTCGTGATACGGAGAGATGCCAAATTGATATGGATTTTATATTTGCCCGTGCAAATTGTTGGAGATCATTGGTAATGGGGACATCACATGTGCACACCGACAACTCCTGATTCCTGGCCAGGCCGGTAAATTCTTGCCAAATTGGTCCGGTGAAGAAGGAATATAGCATCAGTTAGTTTTTGCTTTGCCTTCATCCTTTTGAGAATTTAGAATATTTCGTTGGAAAGAAAGAGAAAAAAAAAAATGCTTGGACGGTCCTATTGGGCTTTTCCAGGATTTTGGCACATGGAAAGTTCAGAACCTAATCTCAACTTGCTCTTTTTCTCTACACCGTGCCAACTGCCGAAGTGCAATAAAGCACAAAAGCATAATTTCAGGTGAAACCCTTAGGGGGGTTAATTTCACAATTTAAAAGAGGGCACATCGTTAAATCCGGATTAATCTAATTGAATTATATAATCATTTTTAAAAGTAGTAGTCAATAAATTTAAAGTTTGAATCGTCTACAATCATTTTTTTTATCTTTAAATTAATTTTAAAATTTAAAAGAGGATACATCATTGAATTGAGATTAGTTCAATTAATTTATGTAATCATTTTTAAAAAGTGATAATTGATATATCTAAAGTTCAAATAATCCTTTCTTTTATTCTCAAACTACGACTCCGTTTAGACTCGAAAATGAAAAGCACATCCATCGAATAAATCCATTCCCAGGTTCCTTTCGTTAGTTTATAGAATCAGTCATCAAAAGAAAGTTGGATTCCGTGTAATTTCACTATCTCGTGTGTGAATTTAACATAGAGTCTCTAGAATATTGTGATGACTAAACACTCCTATTGAAAATTGCCTTCTGTTAAAGTCCCATTAAGCTCAGAGCTACACTACATAACAAAAAGTAAAAACAAGAACTTGAATTTGCTTTCGAGTTAATGTGCGTTTCCAATCATGCAAGAGTCAGACTGAGAGGTATGATAAGACAACTAGACAGAGGCAAGTTGGGTAACATATTTAACTGTTTTGAAGAAAGATTTTAGAGGATTCATTGAATTCGAAAGAGCCCTGAAGCTGAAGGTTTTAAAGGTGTACTTTCGTTTTTCCACCATAAATACCTTCTTACAGCTTTCTAAATGAGGCAGAGACAGCCACTTGTGACTTTGCCTTTTCCCCAAAGATCTGTCTTAAACTATTGAATTTAGTCATTGCCTAATATGCAAAAAATAAGGATAACGATAATTTGAAGTTTTTTTTTTCATGGAAGACTGTTGCCTTTTCAGCGGCCATTAAGCTTGGTTTTTGTTGCAAAGGTTTGGATTTATGAAGAATAAGAGAATGCTTAGGAATGCAATGTTTTATATTAGTATAATTATTAGTGAAATGCTAACCATTTTCCTCTTCATCTCACTTTCATTATTGTTTTCTAAAGCTGACAATTCATGAATTCGAATCGCGTTAATTAGAAGGGATTCATCCGCCACTAAAAATATGATGAGAACTGAATATCATCAACCAATCAAATAGCTATATAGTTATTGAATCTTGATCCCTTTTTATTATTTGTAGGCAAAGGTTGAAAGCAGAAAAGTGTTCAAGATTCATCAAAGAACTTTTCACCCGCTGTATATTAGATTTTTTTTTTCTTCGAAGCCTCAACTTTAGCCATCCTCCCTCTGCCGACAGCCCCACCAAACCCATCTTTTAGTTACTATAAGTGAATAACACACATTCACGGCCCAACTTTGAGGCCAGGATTCCTGTAATATATGCAAGAATCCCATCCTACAAAACCCTATATATTCTATCAAATTTCTTTTTCCAACTTGATAGCTAGCTAGAGCTCTATGCTAGATAAGGACGCCAGCTAGACTATTATGTGGTTCTTGGACAAGTGACCAGCTAGATTTTATATATATATATATATATATATATTCCCCTTTAATATTCAAATTCAATCATTAAGTATGGGACCAGCAGTAGCAAGGGGGTGGAAGTCCTATCTCAAACTTTTTGAGTCCTGTAAGGACCGCAGTCATCGATGGCCAATGATTTTTAAGTATCTAGATCTTTCTCCACCATTTAGCAAGCTCAGTCAAGTCTATTCCTCAAGTTAAACCTTTCAATCCACCCCTGACAATAATATGAACCAGTCTAATTCTGTGGCTTATGTTTCAGGAAGGCTTTAATATATCTTCCGATGCCATTTATATCTCTTTTGTTTTCATTAGGGTTGATTGCTTGTCACTATATCAACATTGGACAGGACAGAACATATCAAAGAGAGATTTTTTGTTTTAATAACCTTTTCCAAACATGTTTCTTTTGATGATCAGCATGATTAATTAACAGGTTAAGAAAAAACTATGAAAACCCGAGATTTGATTGAACGTGTTAAACCACCGAAAGATGGCAGCAGTCATTTTCATGATCGAATTGGCAACTTGAATGCATGCAGTCCTTCCCCTTCAAGAAGAAAAGAAAAGAGTGGGGGGATATGGCGTCTGGTCAATTTCATTAAATTCCTTGCCACCCAATATTCTGCTTTATTAGAGGTGTCTTATTCCTCAGTATCGTCCAAGAAATCCAAAGTGATGGAGAATTTGGATTGAGCTCTCTCTGTAATGAAGACAAACGCAGTTTTAAATACACCTTTCAATAGCTATTAACTATCTATATTCAACTTGTTTGTATATATATATATATATATGGCCCCTATCCATCAAGAACTAAATCTGTGGCTGAATTTGGATAGCTGGCAGTTCTTCATCAGCCTGGTTTCAGTCTTAAATGAGCCTCATATTTGTGGCTTTGGTTGCCATTGTTGCTGTCAATTTCCCAAAGATGATATTTGGCGGCCATTGGCCGTCGCAGTGATGGTGGTGTTCGTGAATTTTTTTGATGATTTAGCAATCTATGTCGATTAGATGTTACAAGAGATTTTGCCTCACCATTAACTAAATGACTGGAGTCTTATCTTCTACAATAAACTTGCATGAAAAATGTCTCAAAGAAAAAAGCCCTTTTCTTTCTTTTCATTCAATCATTCTTTGAAAGTTGATGAGATACTTGATGTGCAAAAGTTAGGTTCCCCATCCTTTGAATTGATACTACTTTTTACGTGTGGAAAACAACATAAGAAAACGAAACAATGGAACCATTGACCAAGTCAAGGAGGCGACTGATTTGTTGTATTTTCCGAGTACATATATATGTTTAATAAAAGAGAATAGAGATTAGCATCTCAACATTTGATCCAATTTGTTGGTACATGATTTTCAGTTGAAATAGTAGACTGAAAATTATTTTTTCGAATAAAATAATTAAACATAGGGCTTGATGATAAAAAAAAATACCGAGTTTTTTAATTAAATTTGATGCTTTTTCTTCATCTTGTTGACAAATAAAAATTTTTGAGAAGAAAAAATTGAAAGTAAAAATTACCAAAATATTTAAAATTTTCTCTAGATTTCTAATATAATTTATTTTTATATACTTTTAACATACATTGGCTGTTATGAATGGTATAATTTTCAATTTGTACTTATAATGTATATAATTGAAAAAAAAAAAATAATCTTTTTTCCCCTCATTTTCCTTTTGTAATTTATCGTAAACCAAACATGGCTGTCAAAGTGTTAAACAAATGCCCAATATTAGCCCAGTATTGGGCCCAAATAAGCCCAAAATGGGCTCAAACATATTTTCGGCTCAAATTTTGTGTCGTACGTTAACTAGATATGAATCCAAAATCAACGGGCAAATAAAAAAAAGGCTGAAGCCTTCTGTTCCTTTTTCGCCTGACGAATTTTTCTCTTCAATTTCATCAAGCTTTGGTATATTTTTTATTTATTTTTGGTTGAGTCTTCAACATTTTCCAGATTTCTCTTTTGAAAAGATTCCGGATGAACGCTATTTTCACATAGGAAACAAGGTAAGCGAATTAATCTCAAAATTCTCTTCACTTCCCAACATCCAGTTCCAGATCAGATCCCGAATTTTCCTTGTCTGATCCCGAATTTTGGTTCAAAATTTTGCTTATATATATGTTGTATATATATATATATATATATATGTATGATTACATTTTTAAAGAGTTGAACTTTATTTGGTATTAAATTTTTTTTATGGGTTTATAAGGTGGGAGTTTGAAAAGAAGAATCGATGGAGTGGACTACGTTGCAGCACTTGGATCTACGGCATGTCGCTCGGGGCATTCTCAAACCGTTGCAGCCTCACGCGGCCGCTTTTCATCCCACTCAGGCTCTTGTTTCCGCCGCCATTGGCACTTATATCATCGGTAATACCGACTACAACCCTTGTCAATTTTCTTTTTTGTAGAATTTGGATTTTTTTTTTGGAAACTTTTATGATTTAGAAGTTGAAACTGCTTTAAATGAAAAAAAAAACCTTTGATTTTTTTTTTTTTGTTGCAGAATTTGATGCTTTAACTGGAAGCAAGTTATCTACTGTAGACATTGGCTCGCCGGTGGTTCGAATGTCTTATAGTCCAACAAGTGGCCATTCTGTCATTGCTATTCTTGAGGTTGGTTCTGGAATTTGAATTTTTAGCGAATATCATTATGGCCAAAATAAAAAAATTACTGCTTATTAAGATTGGCATGGTACGATCTTTACGTCAGTTAATGTAGGTGGATGACCATACCTAGGTAGGTATCAGTTCAATTTTAAAAATTATTCCAGAATGAGGAAATAGTTTAAATTTGTTTTGTTTGTAAGAATGTCGAGGTATTTTAAAGTTAGGTGCGTTCTTTCTGTGTCTGCATTGATCCTATAGGTAGCTGAATTAAACGAGTCATTTTCTTTTGATCTTCAGCTATTAGGATCGATCTCTGCTACTGGTATTCTAGGGGTCATATATTTCATGCGGTTTTTCCTAGGTCTTGAGAAGGGTAGTGCCAAGCAGGCGATGTAGGTGTATAGATTGTCAGAACTATTTGATAAGAAGCAAGTGTTTTTTCCCATTATTATGAGATTACCATTAAGAATCTAGTGTGCCTTTCTTGATGTTTTCCTGAAGTTCACTGTCACAACTGACTGTATCTATTTTATTTGTACTTGAACATTAGATTACATTTTGAAGAAATTACACCCTTCTTAGACATTTTTATTCAGTGCAATATTAGTATGATTGTTATTTTTACGTGAATCACATTTATTTTTTTCGTCAAGTTCCGCTCCATATGAAGTTCTCTTATGCTAAGCATAACCTTTATTTTTCCAAAAATTTCATGTCGCAGGATTGTACAATACGTTCTTGTGACTTTGATGCTGAACAAACTTGCGTGTTACATTCACCTGAAAAGAAGATGGAACACATTTCACCTGATGCAGAAGTCCATCTTGCTTTGACACCTCTCCAACCTGTTGTATTTTTTGGTTTTCACAAGAGAATGAGTGTAACAGGTTGGTTTGCTGCTTGGCTTTTCTAATTTTAGATATCATTTTTGTGCCTACATCATCCTATTATCCTATGGAGTTATAATATCCTTCTTTTACTAATTCTATGGAGTTTTCCTATTATCCTATAATATCCTATTATCCTAATTCTTTTACTCTCATGCATGAAGTTGTTGGGACTGTTGAAGGTGGGAGAGCACCTACAAAAATAAAGGCAGACCTGAAGAAACCTATTGTGAATCTTGCTTGTCATCCTCGACTACCTATTCTGGTACATTTTTCATTTTTCATGGGATAGGTTTTATTCTTATCATTGTTAGTATTTTTTGTTGCTTTTTGATGGGGTTGTAAATGTATTTAGTTGCTTGAGATGTTCATGGTTTTTTTAGATCTAGTTCTGTAGAGTTAAAAGTCATTAGAGGTTTCAGTGGTTGGGATTTACTAATCTGCTCTTGGCTTTTTGCTTGATCATTTAATGTTCATGAGATACGTACTGTAGTATTTAAGTGGTTGATGCTGCTTGTTACATTTAATTCTTATGGAATAATTGTTGAAATGGATCTTTTCTTCTTTGCTGGAACTGAATTTCCAAAATATCAAATTAATTCATGTTGCAAACAGTAAGAAATCTGCTCTATTCAAATTATTTGAGTAGGTAGCAACTACACTCTGTTGTGACATATCCAGATAATCTGACAGCAGTTATACCGATGTCTGATTTATTGACCTGTCTTATCAGTCATTGCATCACCAGTAATTAATCTTTTTCGTTCTTATGATTAAGAATGTACTGAATAGCTCTTTGTTTTCTGGTTCTTGTCGCCTTCTTTCTGAAAAAAAAAAGTATGTAGCGTATGCAGAAGGTTTGATTCGGGCATACAACATTCATACATATGCGGTTCTATATACTCTACAACGTAAGTTGAGAAAAAAAATTAATCCTTATTTTATTTTATTATATTGTATTAGTCATTCTCTATATCATATTGCTTTTCCTGCCTTGTTTCTTGCAGTTGATAATACCATTAAGCTCCTTGGTGCTGGTGCATTTGCTTTTCATCCAATGCTGGAATGGATTTTTGTTGGTGATAGACGTGGTACGCTTCTTGCATGGGATGTATCAACAGAAAGACCTATCATGATTGGAATGTAAGTTTTTTTTTTTTTTTTGTTGTTGTCGTTTTTATTGAACATGCTTTTCATAGTTTCTTTTCAAGCCAATGTGTTGTGTGTGTTGATAGGAGTGGAAGAATATATTCTAGGCACTTCTCTATTGAAATATTTTGTTTTTGCCATGCAGTACGCAGGTGGGTTCTCAACCTATCACATCAGTTGCTTGGGTCCCAATGTTGCGTTTACTTGTCGTTCTTTCCAAGGATGGAACTCTACAAGTTTGGAAAACACGATTGGCAGTTAATCCAAATAAACCTCCAACACAAGTAAATTTTTTTGAACCTGCATGTAAGTGCAGACACAAACCTTCTGGGAAGGGAGTAGGAGGAAGAGATACATACATATTTATCTTAATTGAAAATCGCATACTCAGATCTTTTGGTGTTTTCTTTTCAGCAATTGAATCATTGGACATCCCACGCCTTCTTTCTCAGCAGGGTGGGGAAGCAGTTTATCCCCTACCACGAATCAGAGCTTTGGAAGTTCACCCAAAATTGAACTTAGCAGCTCTGCTTTTTGCAGTTAAGAGCGCTCGCCTATATCATTGACTTATAAAAACTGTTTGTTAATTTCTGATGTATAAATGTGCTTTTCTATGACAGAATATGACCGGTGGTGACAACTTGAAGAATAGGGCTTCTTACACTAGGGAAGGAAGGAAACAGCTCTTTGCAGTTTTGCAAAGTGCCCGGGGATCTTCAGGTGGACATTTAATTAATCTACCTATACGTGCATTGTTGCATGTGAAGAAAATATGCTGTTTTAAAATATTATGCCAGTCCTATATTTCTTAATATACCTGGATGTCAAGTGTGAAGTCTTACATTTGTTATAAAAACGGTTTCTTCCAATATAGGGTGGCATTTGATTTCTTATTGACACAAGCTTATGCAAGGTTATACCTCGTTGATATGATTGTTTCTTGGACAATGCTTTTAGAGAATTTATATTCATATTATCTTGAGGCAATTACTCAGTTTTTATGTTGATGATGTTGTGTACATTTCCTAACTTTCTGATTAGAAAGCAAGGAAAGCTATTGATGCTTTTTATGTTTTCTCTCTGCATTATTTTATATTTATCTGAATAGCACACTATTATTATTCTTGGTGGTGATATCCTAGTTAATTCTTTGACTAAATTTGCCGAAAGTTGATCCATGTGCAGCATCTGTCTTAAAGGAGAAGCTCTTATCCATGGGTTCCTCTGGAATTTTGGCTGATCATCAGCTTCAAGCACAACTGCAAGAACAACATATCAAGGGGTGAGTTAAGTTTGTTCTCGAGAAGAACTACAGGTTTTGGTAAGCACAGTTAGAGTTTAGAACTTGAATCTGGACGTGCATGTGTATATATATATATATATATATATATATTTAGTTTGGAGGTTGAAATGTTTAATTTGGGATTAATGATCATACACATATAGCTAATCCGTAGTATTGTTGATAAATTCCTACCTCGGTATGATTCCATTTGATGGTGCAATCTTAAGATATTTATGTAGTCATGCATAATTGTTGACCATTTATGTATTTCATGGCAGCCAAAGTCATCTTACAATTTCAGACATTGCACGGAAGGCATTCCTCTATAGTGTATGCTTACTCTTCTTCCGAGTTTATTTATTTCAAATTAATTTATTTATTTGATATTTTAATTTTCTAAAATATTGGTTAACTACATTCTCAAGAGCACTTAACTGTTTTATTTACTTTTTAACTCATTATTTTTCTTGATTATTGCAGCATTTCATGGAAGGTCATGCTAAAACTGCCCCTATATCTAGGCTGCCTCTCATCACTATTGTGGATACTAAAAATCAACGAAAGGACATTCCTGTTTGCCAGGTGACATGGCTGGTGATGTTGAATATTCATCAATATCTGCGTTGTCTTGGTTAGCTTTTGTCTGATACGACTGGCTTTATTGGCAGCCATTTGATTTGGAGCTCAATTTCTTCAATAAGGAGAATCGAGTTCTTCATTACCCTGTCAGGGCTTTTTATGTTGATGGTGTGAACCTCATGGCTTACAATCTTTGTACCGGAGCAGATAGCATTTACAAGAAACTTTTCACATCGGTAACTGCTTACAAAGATGTATTTTTAATGTTATAATGAGGCTATGATCCTTAACAATAGATTTTGCATTCAGATCCCAGGAAATGTGGAATATTATCCTAAACATATGGTTTATAGTAAGAAGCGCCACTTATTTCTCATTGTTTATGAGTTTAGTGGCACTACAAATGAGGTGGTCCTTTACTGGGAAAATACTGATTTAAAGTTGGCTAACAGCAAAGGAAGCACAATCAAAGGTATGTCTGTCTGTTAAGCATGTTTGTTTTGCCTGTTTTACTTGCTATTTTCTCATTGTACCTGCCTCAACCGGATTATTCATTTATGACAGATTCCTTTTAAATATGTAGGTTGTGATGCAGCATTTATCGGCCCCAATGAAAATCAATTTGCTATTCTTGATGAAGATAAGTCTGGACTGGCTCTGTATATTCTTCCAGGAGCGGTTTTACAAGAAGCTAATGGAAAAAATAGTGCTGTTGAACCAAATCTTTTACCTGATCAACCTGTGGATGCAAATGCAAATTCTGTTCAGGGTCCCATGCAATTCATGTTTGAAACTGAAGTCGATCATATATTTTCCACTCCTATAGGTGCTTGGGCACATGATTCTTCATATTGGATTTTACCATTTGTGATCCATGAAACTGATCAATATCTTCTGTGATTGCAGAATCCACTTTGATGTTTGCTTGTAATGGGAAGCAGATTGGCTTTGCAAAGTTGGTTCAAGGGTACCGCCTTTCAACTTCTGATGGGCACTATATATCAACAAAAACAGAAGGGAAAAAGTATGTAAGGTTAAAAGCAAATGAGATAGTGCTTCAGGTGAGTAATCCGACTTTTTTGAAGGTGACTTTTGATATTTTATTTTATGAAAGCCTTTTAAATATAAAACTAAAATTCATAATAAAGTATATTGTATTTATATATCTATACTATGTTTAAATATAAATTTATCATAAATATATATGTTATATGATAAATTTAACTTGGATTAACAAAGTAAATATTAATTTTAGAAAGAAAGGTTTTTAGCATAATGACTCCATTGATATTCTCTTGGTTGGATTGTAAATTAGTTAATGTCTCTCCGCATGATAAGGATCATAGCACGTTAGGTTTAGTTTGTTGACACATATGTTAATCTTATATTTTTGTTTAGACTAAAAAGTATAAATATTAGCATAATCAAAATTGTGAAATATGAAAAGGGGTAAAGATGAAAATATAGTTAATCCGATGTTAAATTTTTATTATTATATATTAATGTGTTTTTTTAATTATTATACTTCATTAATGAGGTAGCTTTCTTTCACTATCATAACGTTTTATAATGTTGGCTTTCTAATAGAATGACCAAAACTCCTAATTGAATTACTTCCCATTTTCTTTTATTGAACTAATTTTTTTGGTGATTAATTTGTTTAAATGTTTAAGACCATGACAATATATAAATGCATGTTATATTTGGAATGACATTACCTAAAAATACATGTTAACTTATATATAAATAACAACTAATTCATTTTAGATAAGCAATATTTTAAATCTAAAGGTATCATATATACTTTACTATATGGCGAAAATTATATGACATACATGTTGAACAATAAAATCAAAATAAGAAACAAGTGAGGTTATCTTTTTTTTTTTTTTTTAAATATAAAATTTAATGAAAAAATTATGATAATTGTCTTAGATTATAAAACTAGTATAAACTAAAAGGAGCAAAGGATTTAATTTTGTTAACTTTCTCTTCTAATTTATCCTCTTAGTGTCACCTGTCCGCTTTGTATTGTTCCTCTGATAACGCTGAGTTGCGAAAGCCTGTGCTTTTCATTCTCTTTAATTCTCTATTTAATTTCAATGAAATCTCAATCTACTTTAGCATGTGTATCATGTCAGATTCTTGAAAGATTCTTATCATGAATGTATTAGGAAAAAAATAATAAGCCCCACGAGTTCCTGAGGCCAACCGACTTTCTTCTTTCCTGTATAAGATTCCGGCACTGCTATTTTTACTCAAGGCATGCTGATGAAATGAAATTGCATTGATGACTGAGATCTTCTAATGTCGTTTCAACTGCTTATACAACACATGCATTTTTGTGGCCAAAGAAAATTTGTTGGTTTCTGGAAACTGAATACATACATATATGTACACAGACAAACTCGTACATATCTATTTTGCTTTTATTTATCTATGTGCACCTTTAATTCCATCCGTGCATAAGTTTATATATCCATCTATCTAGTTTGACTGCAGTTTTTCTTGAAAATATATATCAATGGTTAGGATTTTTAATCATGTTGTTTCAATATCTGCAGGTGCATTGGCAAGAAACTATGAGAGGCTATGTTGCAGGAGTATTGACTACTCAAAGGGTGCTTATGGTTTCTGCAGATCTTGATATACTTGCAAGCAGTTCCTCTAAATTTGACAAAGGAAATCCTTCAATATCCTAAATACGTAATGTAGCATAAATTTTAGCACTAAATACATACATGGCATAGATGAC
>JBBYHL010000004.1:14083694-14099623 GCA_038381835.1 Adansonia madagascariensis
GAGTTGTTGGTATCGGTCTGGTAATGAGTATCTACAGACATCGATTAAAGGGTGTTTAATTATTATTTTAGATAATTATTTATATGTAATATATTACTCTTGAATTTGAAAAAGAAAAAATAATACATTAATTATATTTCAAGGTGTTAATGGATTATGTCAGGCCATCATATATATTTACTCAAACTTAATTTAAAATATAAATTTTAAATTTTATCTTAATCCAATTATATTTGTAAATGAAAGACCAAAGCTCACGCCCAAGCATAAAGCCCAGTAAGTGAAATAAGTAAGCGAAAATAAGCGACAAATAGTAGATGCATAAAGCCCAAGTTCTGATTAAAATTCAAAATTGAGGCCCAGAAGAATCAAGTAGCACGTGAAGATCACGTGAGACACTTATCCTCTGCGTAAGCCGTGGCGTAGAACTGGTCCTTTCGATTTTGATTTCCAAAGGCTATACTTCTTTGATGGGCGCGTAAACGAGACGAAAAATTAAAACAGCTTAAAAAAAATTAATTTTTTACTTTTAGATATATTTAATTAAGTATATGTGATTGGGCTGTGAATAATAAATTGTCAAATAATAATCAAAATTTTAAAAAAATTAATTAAACTAGGAAATCATTTTTTAAAAAAGCGTAAAAAGAAAAGGCCTTTGCATACGAGAGAGAGTGGGGGAAATAGTAGGCTTTATCAGCTTCTTCTTTGGAGTTCCCTGCTTTGTAACCGAATTGCCGGTCATGGATCAAAGTGTGAAGAAGGAAGCTGAAGAGATGCAGCAAGGAACGACGTCGTTTGCTGGTCGGAGAATCAAATCTGCTAGCGAAGAAGACTTGACTCTCGCTCAGTTATCTCACACTCCTAAGCTCAACCCTGCTTCTTCTTCTTGTTCTTCTTCATCGGTCTCTCTTTCCTTCTTTCTTTCTCTCTTTCTTCCTTGCTTTCTGTTTGTATTGCTGTAAAATGAAAAAAAACGATAGAAACTATAGGAAATACATTAGATCTCGTGCTTGTTGCTGTAGAAGGTTCCGCAGTGTCTTTGCTCGATTTATAATTATTCTCGTTGCATTGATTTTATCGTGCAGGGAAAGAAGAAGAAGAAGAAGAAAGGTAATGCGTTTACCGAGAGAGAACAGAAGCGAAAGAAGAGCCAATCCGAGACCATAATTAAACATGTAAAACTTCTATTCTTATTATTATTCTTTCCTTACTCTTTTTTTAATTGTTTAAAATTCTTAAACATCTTAGTTTGCTTATTTTAGAAATATTTATTGTCTAATGACTTAGCTGTAGTCCCAAATTCAAATCATTGTTAGAACAACCAATATTTAGATAATTGTGTTGGTTTAGATTTTTTTTTCCCCGACTTTTAATTTCAACTGTTTTGTGAGTGTGACAAGAAAACACTTTGTAGAATAATAGTCATGAATTGAACAAAATTGACAACTGAAGAGCACAAATTCCAGGAAACAGAGGTAAACTTATTTTCCAAGGTCAAATGGTTGGCGTATGGCCTTGGAATAGAACAGAGAATTTCTAATTTCAAACTTCCAGCGAGAACTTTTTGTCTTTTAGCTCAAATTAGATTGGAATTAGCACTAACAAATAAATTTTCGGGCAGGAAGTGTCAGATTCTGGAGGGAAGAAAATAAGGTTAGTGAAGTATCTAAAAGAAATGGGATTTTATTTATGCTGCTTTACTGCTTCTAGATCCATTGTCTGATGATGTTTAGCTTTTTGTTTTTGAAGCTCTAAGAAAAATATGGGCCTACCCGATGGAAAATGCACCCCCGAAGTCAAGTCTCCAGCTATGATTCGTGCAGAGGAAGTTCAATCAAACCTAGAACCTGAATTTCCCAGTTTTGCAAAATCTTTGGTCAGATCACATGTTGGAAGCTGCTTTTGGATGGTTAGCACTGTTAAGTGCCCGAATTGTCTTTTTATGATTGCATTAGTAGTGAATTTTTTGAGGTGCACTTTACTTTTTTTGTGATCATTTTTTTTTTAATAGGGGCTTCCCGGGATGTTCTGTAAAATACATCTACCAAGGAAAGATACTACGATCACTTTGGAAGATGAGAGTGGGCACCAATTTCATGTAAAATACTATGCTGATAAAACAGGATTGAGTGCTGGCTGGAGACAGTTTTGTGGTGCCCATAACTTGCTGGAGGGAGATGTTTTGGTCTTCCAGTTAGTTGAACCAACCAAGTTCAAGGTGATGGTTTAAATTACATTTTCAATTGCTATTCTTCTTTGTCTTCATTTTTTCTTGAGTTTTAAGGTTTATATTGCTTAAGTGCAATATGTGGTTATATCTATGTTGACATTTCTGCCTAGCCGTTGGAGTTTCATAGAAGACAGCTGAAAGTATGCCATATTTCTCCATCCCCCAACCTTTGACTGCCATCCATTGTGATTGAGGGGTCTAATTCGGGGATTCGGGACCAATCCCCAACCTAAAATGTGATGTTCTATAATGGTAAAAGTTATAATATTAAAATTGATAAAAAAAACATGCTTGAATCTTTTTTGAAATGTCAAATAGAAAAACGCAATGGAAAAAAAATATGGAAAGAAAAATGAGGGTGAGGATGCTATCCATTCTAAGGAATGTACTCCTTGCCCTGTACCTGTCTTGTTGACTTTAGTAGAAAGTTCAGCTTAAGAGCTTCTTGGGTCATGTATGTAAATAGGGTCATTATCATCATCTTATGTTATTAGTTTGTTAGAAAGTTTATAAGGATTAACAGACCTTTCGTAGTTAGCTTCCCAATATAATTATTATTATCTTTTCATTACTTAGTTTAACATTGAGCATGGATAAGTGTCTACTCAATTTTGTTTAATGCATTGACTAGGAACATTTAAGGAATGCAGCTTTCATGCGTAGGTGATCCCATAATTAAAACACCCTGTAATTCTCTTACAAAGCTTTGTTTATTTCCAAGATTTTATCATTAAGCATTAATATGAATGTAATCAAGAACTTACAGATAAATGAAGACTTCTATTTAGATATCAACTGTCAAAGTAACTAGTGTACTTTTAGACAAAATCATTTTGCCTCTAGGGCATACACAAATAGTTTGCTCAAATTCACTATCCTGATGTGACAAAAGTCTTAGCGTTGCTTGATGTGACAATATCTCAATCTCCTTATAAATAATAAAGTTTTGCCGTGATCATGCATGTATTATTCCTCTGAAGCTGAAGTACAAGTGCCCTTATTTTGTTAAATCGGAGAACGACAAGTTCAACTTTTATGCTGCTGTCCTTGTATATGTTAGTTTTAAAAATTTACCTTGTCCAGACTACCCGAGGATTGTTCACTTAAGGCCATTGCGATATTATTAAATGTTGTTAATTTCTTTAATTAGCTGCTGCATATACCTGGTTAATCCTATATGTAGCTTAGTATATTACATAGCTCTTACACTTTTATTGGGAAATAGATAATTCACAAATTTTTGCTGTCCTGTCCAGGAAATCCACCTGCATTTAGAAGCAATGCTAGTGAAAACCTTGTTCAGCAAAGTAGAAAGCATTTTGACTCAAAGAAGTTGGCTGAGTAATTTTACACCAAATTACCACCTTTACTATGATGAGTTTTGTCATGATGGTCTTAGGAGCAACTGAAGCCTCTTTTAGTGCTTTAGTAAAGCCTGGAAAGTATTAAATCCTGAGGCTTCAACCGGATAAGAAAGGATATGCTTAATAGTTCTAATTATTTTGTTTTGTGCCCTAAATTTGCTAGAGAAGACTGGGTCTGATCACATGGATTTTGGCTTTAACTAGTTATCTAAGAGCTGATAAACCATCAGATGAGGAACAAAAGCTCACAGATTCTTGCACGAACTTAAGATGTTATTGCTCAAGTATTTTATATCCAAGTTAACATGGTTAGTCTTCGTTTGTTGTCTGAAACGCAACAGGCTTATGTTTAATGACAGCCATATAACTTTGCGAATGCATGGTGGGATTTGTTAACAAAGATGTTAAGAACCTTATGTTCTTTTTGAATCACTGTACAGTTACAGCTTGGAAAGAAACGGTAAGAAGCACAGAGTGCAGGAGAAGAAATCTAGATGTAGCTAGGGTGTATGCATGAAACCTGATTCTTAGAAATTCTATGTATGTCCCTTGTTAAGCGGTCACTCATTGAAGGGCTAAGAAGGTGGAAAAACTATGTCAGGGACTCAGGGTTTGGCCCATAAAAGTGCAATGACGGTTAGACATCTTACCATACAGAATTTGCTGTTTCATCAAGATCGATCTATAGCTTAAGCGAGCCACTACATCACTCTTCAATGACCTGCATGTGCTGCTTTAGAATTTTGCTTGATTTGCAGGAGGAATGGGGAGAGAAATAGACATCGTTCCAGCCAACAACACCAGAGCTTTAAAAGTTTCTATAAGAACTATAGGTGATAGAGAACTAGTGCAGAGTTCATATTAGGTTTATTCCAAGTCATTACACCAGTGAAACAAAAGGACTGCTTGAAGGTGTTTCTAACCTGGCCAGTCAGTAAATCGTAAAACCTGAGACTGCATTCATCTTAGGGGATGCGATGCATCAATTCCCTTCCTCGGTTTGAAGAGAGATTATCTCATTTTTCTCTTAATTACATGTATTCTTGTGAAAATTCAGTTATTTACATTATTAATTACTATATCTCTAACATATATCAACCTTTTTTTCCTGTAGGTATACATAATAAGGGCCAATGATTTGACTGAACTGGATGGGGCTCTTGGCCTCCTAAATTTGGATGCTTATACAAAACAAAGTAATGCAGGCAAGTTGATTGGTGTCTTTGTTCAGTCTCTTAATTATCATGCTGGCATGTCAGAAGGTTTGCATTATAACTGAATTTCTGGGGAAAAAAATGATGCAGAAACTGATAGAACGGCCTGTAAAAGTACAAAGAGGAAATGTCCGAAATCTCTTCCACTAGCTGTTGTTCAAAAGAAGAATAAGAGGTCTGGCCTACAGAGATTGGATACTAACGTCAGGCAGCCAGCGGAGCAATCTGAAAATGATAGTGAAGAAGTTGGTTCAGAAGTTTTGGAAGGTTTCAAGCTAACAGTGCCTACCATTCAATTCAAAGACATAACAAGTTTGAGCAACAACATTTTGGTTGATGGTTTGGTTATGGATTCTGAGCTCTCGGAAGATATTCGCAATAAATACTACAAGCTATGCTGTAGTCAAAATTCTTTCCTGCATGAAAATATTATCCAGGGTATAAATTTTAAATTGATAGTTGGAATTATTTCCGAGACTGTCAATATTGCTGATGCCATAAGGTCTTGCAAGCTCACAACATCTTGGGATAAATTTGATAGTTGGGACAAGACCCTAAAAGCCTTTGAGTTGTTGGGCATGAATATTGGGTTTTTACGAAGTAGACTACACCGACTTATAAACCTTGCATTCGAGTCCGAAGGTGCTGCCGAAACAAGGAGGTACATTGAAGCTAAAACGGAACGAGCTCAAACAGAGAATGAGATAAGAAACCTTGAAGCAAAACTTGCAGAGTTGAAGGATGCCTGTAAAACATTTGGATTCGAAATTGAGAGTCTGCAATCTAAAGCAGAAATCAATGAGCTCAGATTTGATGAAGAAGTCAGGGCTCCATGGTGAGATTGCCTTAAAGATGAACTGATGGTTCATAACCAGTTATTTTCTCGCCCTTATGTATGTATAATCTCTGACTCTAGCAAAGATGACAACCTAGTTTGTATCAAAGATATTGTCGGGAGATTATTAGGTAGTTTCTTTATTATTCGTTCCTTTTTTTTTTCTGAATAACTTGGATGATTCTGTGACATTGGAGGAATGATATTTCATGGGAACTAATTGCTTATATCTTCCATTGTTTCAATGCTAATGGGAGAATTATGATCAGGTAAAGGAAATTATTCTAAGATGGTGCTTTGAGGTTGGGCATATAGGGTCAACAAGGGTTTGAGACCATACCGGACGGGGACAACACTATAATGCAAATCTGTCCTGCTAGCAATTTTATTTTCATGCATTTTTATTCATGAATTGACACTTTCTTACCTGATTTAATGAAAACTTGGAAAAGAAACTCAAAACAATCAACTAATTGGCTCAAGTGTTTATTTTTTTTCTATTTTTCTAAGTGTTTGGAGGAAATTAATACAACTATAACGTTCTTTGCAAACCCTAAACTAAGATTGGTGTGGTCTAAATAGCTATACCATAAGCAAATAGTAAACAATCATCAACATAGCTGAACAGTTTTGCATTAGCTGTCACATTCATAGCTGATCACTTGCTGGTCAGTGACTCAATCGTCTTTTTCCCGTTCGGCTTAATCAATTGCAATCGGGGATTAAAAGAAAATGGTAAAATTTAGGTCAGATTAAAAGCCTATGAATTCACTTATCCGTTTAAGGATCCCTATTCTCAAGGAATAAGGTTAACGTACCTTCCAAAAGATAGTAAATGACATGAACAGATCCAAGTAAAGTTAAAATTACATGAGTAGATCCGAGTCAGAAAAACCATGACCTAAAACAGATCTACCAATTTCTGAACATTACAAGTTCTTGAACCGCAAACATTTTGTACAAAACGAACAGCTAAACCCCAAATCCTAATAGATAAAAAGGAAAAAAAAAAAAAAAAAAGAGAAAAGAAAGATCAAAACCAACCCCATTAGCTTAAGTTTAATTTAGACCTTCAAATTTATCCAAATCTCCTTCAAAAATAAGAAGAAAGCCACCACTTCCCCTCCAATCTTCCTTCGTTAAAAAAAAATGCTCCACATTTCTACAAGTTATGATCCCCTCCAAGAAGTGTAACTGTATCCAATCTACACATTCCTGCAACTTGACCCTCCTTCAATCAAAAGGTCCTGCAACAAAGAGCATTGATAAAATCAGATCAGACAAAAAAAACCTATAGTTAACTTCATAAATAAAATAAAAAGTTTTTTTCCTGTTTTATTTATTTATTTTTCTTTTCTTTTAGTTTATATTCTCACCTGTGAAGTTTTGCCAACATGGGTGTCCTCGTGAACAAAAGCAGACTTTTTACTGTCACCCATTCTCCCCATAGACCCTTCATTCTTGTCAGTTTTTTTGGAACCAATGTGGGTTCTCTTGAGACCCAGTAATCCCTTCCACCTTGTGGAACCCTTAGGAGGCGTCCGTGTCGCATTATCATCATCGTCCTCCTCAACAAGAAGCTCTTCTCTCAAAGTCCTTTGCATTTGATTGCTACAATTATCTTTAAATGGCAAAAGCTTACCCTTAAAGAAAAGCTCATCAGCACTCATCATGGAGTAGTTTGACACGGAGAATTCAAAATCTGATGACACTGGAGCCTCTCTTGTGTTCTTCCTCTCTTGCTTCATAATCTGCTGAGTCTCAACAAAATCATTTGAGAAAGAGATTCTTGGACTCATTGAGGGGCAGTGATTATGACTTTTGGGCTCGGAATTATACATTTCTAAGCATGCCATGAGCTTTCAAAACAACATGGAAAAAGAAGAAACCCCAAGGAAAAAAACCCTAATAAATTCTATAGGGACCCCCTTACACTATTACAACTTACCAAGTAGACGTTTGTATTTATATCTAAGGAAGCAGGGGAATGGCATTTTTTTTTTTTGAATTCATGCATGTTATGCCCATGATGTGATGTTTTTTGTCATGACGTGGTAATTGGCTTTCTTTTTTTTCCTTTCTTCGGCCAGAATTGGTATTCAATGATGACCAACTTTGAAGACAAAATCCTCCAAGTATTATTTATTTATTTTACTGTTTTTTTCTCTTGGACTGGACGAGGGTGAAGTTGCTGAGAAGCTTTCTTTTCCTCCAAAGTTCTACCATAATCGATAAATAAACAAGTAACCCTCTTTTCTAGGACCAGTCCACTTATGCTTCATGTTTCTGAAACAGACTTGGAAAACTTTCTATGAAAATTCCAAGAAACAGTCCTTTGTTGACCTCTTTTCGGTTTTCCTTTTTCCTTTAGAATTTTATCATGCACCCTTTAGCAACACACTATATATATATACACACACACACACACACACACACACTTATAAACATCCCAATAATTTCCACCACCATTTACTCACTCATACATTCTTTTCAGTTCAAGTTTTCAACTCATGTTTAATTTTTTTGAACATTTAATCCAATGGCTACAAGTGAGGTATTGGATAGTATCCAATGCAGCTGTCTTTTTTCATTGCATTGGGCATTTGGAAAGACTGAATCATATCCTCACAAGAATAGCATGTGGCAGTGATTAATCAATATGCATGGATATTGGATAGACAGTTTACAAACTTAGCCAAAAAAATTTATCTACTTTTTATTCTTTTTTTTTTAACTTTTGGTTCAGTGAGGGTGAAATGCAGCATCATTAATTACGAGGACAGTGAATAAATTACCAATTTTTTTTTAAATAATTGATGGGATTTTTTTAGTGATGAAATGGTTGTCATGTAGCTTGATTTAGGGAGGCAGGAATAGTTCCTATTGCTGGCATAGAAAACAACAGCAGTGTTATTTATGGGATAGGGTTTTGGACTTTTAAAGAAGGTAAATTGCTTTTAATGATTTTAGCTAACAGTTCCAAGTTTAATTTAATTGTTTATTTTTCTTTTTGAGAAAAAAAAAATAAAAAAGAGTTTCAGTTTTGCAGAGAGTCCAGAGCAAAAGCAGCTGCCCTGCCAAGGTAAGGGGTTGTCTTTGCATTTGCTTCTTGCTTGACCCTGCTTTGACTTTCAAGTAAAATATATCAGTGAATGAGCTGGCGGATACCGACGGATCAAAAAGGACCACGTGATCTGGGTTCTGGGGTTTTGCTTTTTCCTTAAAATCAATTTTTTTTTTTTTAACTCTTTATTCAGATTTTGTACATGTTACAATAGATCATTTTTGCACTTCTTTTTGGGGTGCCCTTTGTGATTAATTATCTCCTCAAATCATGGCTTTAGGGTCTTAATACTATTTTTTTTTATAAATACTTAGTCATCTAATTTTTAGTATTGTTTGAGGCTAGCCTGACCTTACTATGGTTAGACTTTCTAATGTTTGAACATTATATTTTAACTTGAAAATTCGGATTAAAATCCTAACGAGAATAGTATTTTTTTAATGAATAAAGGTGATAATTTAAACTTAAATATAGTAAGATTTATTAAATATCATATTTTTAAAAAATATATAAATTAATTAAATTAAATATCGAGTTTGAAAAGAGTAAATTTATAAGATTATGAAGTATTATTATTATATAATTTGAGCTATGTACAAAAGAAAATTTGATATTATAAAAGGATTTTCTAAATTAAGCTTTAATCGAATTTAAAGTTCAATTCGATAAGTTCATGATATCATTTTTTAGGTAAATTTGATATATAAAATTTAAAACCTAATATTTATAATTATTTTTTTATTTTATACCATTTTTCTGAAAAAAAAAAGTTTTAAGTTTAATTAAGTTAGTTGTACAGTAAGTAAGAAAGGCCAAATTACAATCTCCTATTCCAACTACTTGTATGTTGTGTACACTGGTAGAGATCACGTGGTCACGTGCAGACCTCTTTCTCTTCCTAACATAATGGTTTTTTGTCTTGCACTACAAATCAGATGACAACTATAAATCATGAGTCTTTGAGGATAATATATCATCTTCTTCTGCTTGCTGTCTGTCACCTTTTTCTCCTTCATTTTTTCTTCTCTTTTTCCTAACCTTTTATCAGCTGTGAAACATGGAAAATTCACTCGAGAAAAAAAGGGATTCTAAAGTATCCAAATTCATTGGCATTAGTTGCAAAATGGTATCTTCATTTTATCATGAATTGTGGCATAGAAGTAATGCATTTTATTTTACAAATGAAGTCGTAATCTAAAGGTTAATAATTACGTGATCTTTATTAAAGTATTAAACTCGTGGTTTTAAATATTAGTGATCAAACTTTGAGAGTTTTAACTACAAAAAAATTATACTTTAAAGCTAAACAAAAAATTATAAATATTAAAATTTAAAATTATTAAATATTATTTTTAAAAAATAATTATATTAAGCAATAAAAATAAAGCCCTACCGAACCTTGGATTTGCCTTATCATCCAGCTGTTAAATATTCTGCTGATACTACTAATGAATTCTTTACCTATTAACATTAATAAACAATTGTTTGCTCCTTTTAACTTGATAACAATACATAGAAGTTGAATCTCTAATTAAATATCGTGGTGAGCTATATAGTAGGCCTAAGTAACATGGGGGGAAAAGAAGAAGACGAAGAGGAAAAACCCAAAGAAGACAGCTCTGCTTTTAAAAAAATCGAATTGAAAGTTTTACTCATAAAAGGACATGCTTGTCATTCACATGACTCAAAAAAAAATCTTTTTCTAGATTCAGTCAAATGGGGTTATGACACGTGGTAGATTCTCATGAGTCAGTGCCTGCAAAAGAGGACCGGTCAAAAAAACCCCCCCACATTGAATCCAAAGAAAAACACACACGGTGTATTTGGCTGTAGGCTGAGGGGCTGAGAGCTGAAGTCCTGAAAGCAGTCACTTTTTCTTTTGGGGGGCGGGTGGGGGGGGGGTTGTGGGGCTTCATATCTAAGATTTACTGTCACAATTCTGGTCTCCTATCTTGCTAGCAGTGGCTCGAAACTTTATCATTAGATTTTTTTTAAAACAGTTGCAAAACTTTAAAGAAAACCCTAATTTTCTTTGAACTTTCTGAGTTGGAAACTGACATCGCTTAATGTGTCAAAAATATTTTTTTCCCTCTTTTCCCAATGTCGGATCACAAGTTCTTTAGTAGAATAAAGAAAAATGTGTTTCGAAGTTTTGTTGCCTCTTTCCTTTAATCATTTCATGTAGACTTTGGGTGGCGCAGCCCCAATTGATGAATGGTTAAAAACTTAAAATCCCAAAACCTTCATTCTCCCCATCAAACATTAATAGATTTTATTTCCAGGTTTTATATATTTTATACCATTTTCTATAAGAATAATGAAATCTTTATGTTAAACCAAGTTTTACAATTTTTGGGTTTCCCTGAAATAATTGCTTAGGATCAAGAATTTCTCGATTTATTTATCTATATAATATTCTTATATTTTATTATATTACGATCATATTTAAATTATTTTATATTTTATATTTATATAAAAATTATATTTATATAATTATATTTAAATTATTTTATATTTATATTTATGTATTTCTGTTGCATAGTATATAACCAGGTCTCTGTTTCTTTACGAAGGAACAGCATCCCGTCAGCTTGTAGAATTAGAATGCAAGGAAATTATGTAATTCTATCCATTGATGTGCAGAGGAAAAAAGAAATTAAATTATTAAAAAAATCTGGATTGAAATAAGTAGGAAAGCCACAATGGAAGCTGAGAATGTTTAACTTTCATTATGAAATACAAAACATATTTGTAGAATTATTTATACTTGCAATCTTGCATTCGTTGCTGCAAATACGTTATAACAAGATTTATTATTCATATATATTTTTTAAAGATTACCAATCACTTTGATTGATTTTCATATGCAGGTGTTTTTGAGTATAGTTATCTAGCGTTTCAATCTCCATGGCGTCCTCAATTTGGCCAACGTGATTGCAATCTACCTTGTTCACTCCTTGACGTGCCTTCTTCCACCACCCAAACCGAACTCTCAGACTATAAGAAGGATCTTTCAGCTCTTCTTGGCTGATCCGTCTCTGTCGTTATCGGCGTCGAATTGGCGGAGCCAGGCTTTGAATTCATCCACCGTCATTTCCCCGCTGGGATGGACCTAAGTGTACCATATGATCGCCATCTCTCTCGAACTTTTGATAATCGATGTGCTTTTTATGGTGTTATTATTAGTTAAAATTGCTCTTAAAAAGATGTGATTTGATGCCTCAATAGATTGATATTAATGGCAAACAGAATCTATCAGCCAAGGCTGGCAATTGAAATTTAACTTCCTATTGCTTTTGGCATCTTTTAGCATATTTTATATTTGTCAAAATCTTAAATATGAATTTAATATATATATATATATATATATATAAAACATATCATTTTAATGATATTTATTACATTGTTTTAGAATCTAATAAATGCATTAAATAGATGTTATATTTTTATATTGTGTACATAATTTTGAGGTCTACGTTTAAATTATCTCTTATACTTTGTTCAAATTCATGCAACTTTATTCTGCAATCATGGGATGGGAGAGTAGAGCTGCAAAGAAATACAGCATTTTCTTTTTAAGTTCTGGGTTTTGACTGCTACCTTTGAGATTCTATCTAAATGCATGTTTAAATTTAATTTAGAATTTTGGATAATGTCAACTCAGGCAATAATTTTATCTCCCGAATACTTAAAAGTATCTATGTTAGTAGAAGTAAGAACTGTTTAAAAGTTGGTTAAAATCTTAATTTGATCCCTTTATTATCCAAATCTCGTTGTTTTTGGCCTCTCTGCTTCGATTTCAATGATGTTAATCTCTGTATAAATTCATATAAGTCACGTACTAGCTAGTTTTTTTTTAGGGAAAATAATGTCTAAGTTATTGGAGTAGAGAACTTCGAAACATATTGGTTATCATACGTGAATTTAAATGAGAATTTATTTGGAAATTCTAGAATTTTGCAGTCATGTAAGGGTACTTGCATCGGGGCATTCATTTTCAAAGCCTTTAGTTTTGACCTCTGGAGCAGTACTTTCTAGGGAGATGGGTTTTAAACCTCTGTTAGCGAAACCTATGAGTTTCTTTTTCAACTACAAGGTTCTCTTTACCCCAAATTTCCAAGTTATCATCACAAATCTTTAACTAAATTAACAAGAAAAAGAAATGTCTACTTTTCATCTCATGCCATGGGAAATGCAAATAAATATGAATTGCATATAGATACTTTCAAAAAAAAAAATAAAAAATCGGAATAGCATACTTGTTTTGTATGCCTAGTGTCACTTATCGAACGAATCGCTGAGATGGTTAACAAGGGTTCTTCTATCTGTTAGCTTCATCTTTTTTTTTTTTTTTTGGGTTAGGACTGCTTGGTCTTACAGGGATTATCCTGCTTGTATTCTTTTGTTAATAATACAGGTCAAGATAGAGAGGACAAAATGACTTGGAAGAGGCTCCCCTCGAGCGCATTGCTTGGTTTCATTTTTTGCTGTGAGATTTTGTTCCCTGCGTCGAGAGAGCTCAAGAACCGTGGATGTGATATGGGGAATTGGTAAGTTGGCTCGGCTTTTGTTGCCGAAAGTCATTTCTAAAAGCTTAAAAAAGAGTAACAATACCAACAAAATTTTCAGTTCTTTCTAGCATTATCTACACACTTTTTTTCCCCTTTCTTTTTCAAACAATAAGAAGTTTCAAAATAGACATTTCTCTTTTCTATGTTTCTTCTCCTAACCTTCATAATCAACGATGTCATACATACTGCCTTAAAACCCTTACTATATTTGGCTTACATTAGCAAAAAGTACAAGGCAGATATCAAAATTGCAAAAATTGTAGGTGAGGTTAGAGGCTTATAATCACCTAATTGAACTCTTTATTTTTTTTAAATATTTATATTTGATATATATCCAGATATGAGTATAAAAAAATAATCTTTTAATTATATAAAAAACTTTTAAAATAATAAATATATTAATATCGGATACATACTCCAGATCTCGTACAGTTGATGGTAATTCTAAAGGTACTAAGTACAATATGAAAGGGAGCATAGAATAACGTAAGGGGGGATTAACAGACTCTTGCCAACTCTTTTTATTTGCATATAGTTTAACTATAGCTTCCTAATGAGAGGCATTGATATCTATTTATTTCTTTACAAATCGAAGGCCCTAGATTGTAATTAGGAATCTAGAAAAGATGAAACTTGCTAGGAAAACAAGAGTCATCCACCTACCAAGAAATTAACCATAATTTGGGGTTAGTTTCCCCATTTTTGAAGGACATAACAACAGCTTATCTCTGAGATAACTTCATGGTGCGAGTCATCATGGTCATAAACTCATTTATGTCAATCAAGCCATCCCCATCAGCATCGACCCCTCGAATCATTTTTCGACAAGCATCCAAACTACACCTCTCCCCCATCTTCTTCAGCACCGCCATCAATTCTTCGGCGCTTATTTTCCCATTGCCATCCAAATCATATACCCGAAATGCACTTTGGATGTCATTCACGTTGATCCCTTCTCCCATGTTGTGCATCATCTCGAACTCCTTGTAATCGATGAAGCCATCCCCATCAGCGTCGATGGCACTAAATGCTTTTGCCACTTCGGGTTCGGCTACTCCTTTGCCTAGTACTTTCAAAGCTGACTTGTACTCTTCTTTCGAGATCTTACCATCTTTGTTGGTGTCAAATTTGTCGAACACCCATTTCATCTCTTCCGCATTTGGCTGATAAGTTCTCGAAGACACTTTCGAGTTTTGTCTTTCCTTGCTGAAGCTCAACTGTGTTGGTTTTCTCGACGACTTCCTCTGAAGTGGCCCATATTTGAACTCGATAAAACTCAGTTTTGACATATTCTTTTGTTGTACCTGTATAGGAAATGCAATGTTGAAACTGATACAATCCCCTATGTCAGACGCGTCTATATATAACTACATATATAGTTGACAATTTTAATATATTTAGGAATCAAATTGCAAGATCAAGTGGAATTGCTCTTGTAATTCTAGGACCTAAAAAAGGTGTCGCAATTGGGTTCGATAATCATATTCTTATTCCAAAGTGATGATTTTCATCCATACAACTTGAGATTTCACGCGGGAAGCCATCGCGTAACAAGAAAGACTTGCTACTTACTAGGCAAAAGATAAAGCTAAAGCTAAAGCATAAAGAAGGTATTCTTCCACTACAAGTTGAATCATAGGCAGCACTGCCGTGTAAGATTCCAATTCGACTCACCTTTCGGCAAGCCTGCTTTTTATCAGAAAATCACATATCAATCATCAAGCCAAAAGTTCGATCAAGTGCCCCCACGTCAAAGTTAATCATACAAGTTCTAGTATTAGCTACTGTTGCTTATTGTTTTGTTTCAAACGCCGGTTCGTTGATAGACTTTTCCATCGCCTTGTAATTGCTTAGATTCTAAAAATCGAATCAACATCCCAGAAAGTTCTAATTTGTAAGAGTAAGAGTAAGATTCATTTTCATGCGTAACTGGAATTAATGTTGTTTAGAATTAACAAGTGTAACTATTTAGATGTAAAAACCATGGGAATTTGTTTTTGTTCCTCCAGAAAGGCAAAATCATTGGATAAACTAGGGTTGCCTGCATTATACATTTGTGGATTTCAATTAAAAAAAACCCTCAACCAAAAGAGCAAAATAAACGATTTTAATTAATTGAACTTCAAAAACACGACAACTAATAACCAGTCAGCTGTCTGGCTTTGCAGTAGCCAATCTGTTCTAACCCATCTGTTCTACCTAGGCCTCGTAGGACAGGTTGGACTGGATTCGGATCAGACTTGATCATAATATTAAAATTAAATATTTTTGTTCAAGTTCGGTCTGGCTCGAAATATGAGCCTCGAATTTTATCTAAACTTATCAATATTTGTAAATAAATAGTCTAAGCCTATTTAAGCTTGCCCATATATATATTTTTATAATTTAATTTTTAAAAAATATAGTTTTTAAAAATTTAATCTTTATTAATTTAATAATTTTTTTTATTAAGTTTATAAATATAAATAAGTTAACTTAGTTTTTAAAATTTACAGTATAATATCATATATATATATATATATTGTTTATATGACAAAAATTATATAATACATAAAATATAAAATAAATATTTATAATATAATAGTAAAATGAGCTAGGTTAGGTTGGACTCAGGCTTTAAAGTTGAGCCCAGGTTGACCCAGTTTTAA
>JBBYHL010000004.1:14099723-14125295 GCA_038381835.1 Adansonia madagascariensis
TATAATATAATAGTAAAATGAGCTAGGTTAGGTTGGACTCAGGCTTTAAAGTTGAGCCCAGGTTGACCCAGTTTTAATCGAGTCTAATTTTTTTGCCCAAGCTTATTTTTTAGGGTTAATATTTTTCTTCAAACTCTTTCAAATATCGAATAGATCTTCGAATTTAGATAGATAATCCAATCCTTGAACAGGATTAGTTCTAGCCACTATTATAACCATGACAATGGCACGTACAACTTGGGCTGCCAATAAGCCCAACCAAAGGCGAAGCAAGCCTATATCCATGAGAAATCCCATTAAAACGGCACATGATAATGGGACATAGCAATGAAACTAGTGACAATAGCACATGATAATGAGATCATGGACGAGGTTTTATCCGCGCTTGGCTGGTTTTGCTCCCAACTCGTTACCAACCGGTGTCGACACGTCTAGGCTCAAAGATGAAGGGAAGCAATAGATAAGTGAAGTTGCTTGTATTAGGATTCCCATTGCAGCAACTGCCTCCAGGTCATTGATAAGAAAGTCCTGAAAGGAATATCATAAGCTCATACCAACACCATTCCAAGCAAACAGATATGCAACAAGGTATAGCTAAGGATAAGTATCGGCTTTCATTCATCAAAGCATTCCAGGGACCAACCTTGCTATGTTTTATCACAAATGCCCGAGAAGCAAGATAAATTCTAAGAGGTTTTATGATCATGAGTGATTGCAAGAGTA
This sequence comes from Adansonia madagascariensis, assembly GCA_038381835.1. Lineage (NCBI taxonomy): Eukaryota > Viridiplantae > Streptophyta > Magnoliopsida > Malvales > Malvaceae > Adansonia > Adansonia madagascariensis. Next base: position 14,100,447 of record JBBYHL010000004.1, read on the forward strand.
GATCTGGGAGAGGGAATGCAAGATAAGTAGAGGCTCTTGAGATAACTGGGTTTTGTCCACAAAAGAGAAGGATGGGCTCAATGTTTAGCCACAATGCTGAAATGGGCAACCAAGCAATTGTAAGCATGGCTATGATGTGTTGTAGGGTTTGGCCCATAAGGGGCCGTTGTTTCGGCTCCTTGGGCTTGGGAAAAATTGACTTCCATCCCCATTGCAACACCGGAAATGACAGAATTAGCCTGTAACGTTAGCAATGCCAATACAATAGACGGAGACCCTCCTGCCAATGCTTCTTTACCCAAATTCCCCATTAAAAAACATCGATATTGCTGGTTTTCCATAGATAAGAAGACCAGTAATGATCATATGTAAGGCTAGGGCATAAAGCTGCTTGATTTATTCAACAAACTGAGAGATAAACAAATGAGAAAAAAGATATTTTTTGGAATTGGATTTATCTGATTTTTCTTTTTTACCTACTAAAAATGTTAAAACAAAAAACCAAGTAGCAAGAACACTAGAGAAAGGAAAAAAAGGAAAAAAAAGAATGATGGGTCACTATGTAACCAACCTTTGGAAGTGACAAATGCCAACAATGGCACTGAAAGTAATCTTGCTTCTCCGGTGAAACATCCTTAACACATTCTTGAGTTAATTTATCAGCATCTTCATTAAGCAACAACGGAGTAGTAGAGCTGTACTAAGCTGCGACTCCGTGATCACTCATTTTTCTTTTAATCAGAATTAAACCTGGAGAATATTTCTTCTCAAAAATATGAAAAAAAAAAAAAAAAGAAGAAGAAGAAGAGGAAAACAAACCAATATTGGCAAGATATTTCTTACCTGACTGATGGTATCCAATTGAAACTTCTAGCTGTAGCAGAGGATGATGAAATGACCCACAATTTCCCATTTTTCCAAAGCTCTTGCTGTTTGGCACCCTGCCACATGCTTATCCCATATGCGATAGCCAACTGAAGGGGTTAATTCAATCATAATTTGTGCTTTCTGATTTTTTCCCCCTCATTTGCCATAATGACTTATTGCCTGACCATTCTTCCTAGTTCAACAATGCGCCTCAAGTATTCACCAATACTACCATTGTTGCTTGAGGCTGCTTATAGCAGAGTGCGGGAAACAAGACTCAAAGAAAGGAAAACAATGAACGTAAAGAGCAAAGACAAAAAGAATTTGAATTCAAAAGTGTGTTTCTCTTAAACAAATCATGCGTTTATATGCATGCACAAATAATCTAAAATAAAGATCATAGTTCATTGACTTTGCCATGATGAAGTGTATGAAAACATGACTAACGACCCATATCAACTTCTTAAAAGTTAGTCACTACTTCAAATAGGACCGCTAATATTTGATTAATAAAATTATTAAAAAAATAAATTTAATACAATCATCTTAAAATCGAATGAATAAATTATCAAATATTAATTGATTAATGCTTTTACAATAAATTGAATAAGACACTCGTGGGCATTAAACAGAGTACAGAACTCTGATATGCTCAACTTACAACACAACCGCAATGGCTGGGCGCAATCTAGTAAATCTACGGTCGCAAGTACAATCAAAGTCGACAAAGGCAAGCAAGACCTATGAAAAGAAGACAATAAATTATTGGGGCAAAAATATAAATAAATATAAATGGAGGGGAGCAAAACAAAAAAAAAAAGGAAAAGAAACCATTCTGTCATTGTTATTACTATTAGTATTATTTTTTGCACTCGTGCCGCTTTTAACTCATTTCTCGAGTAGTATTCTTCTCTCTCTCTATCTCTCTCAGGTGTTGTTGTGAGTGAAGTCGGCATTTTATTTCTAATACGCCGTCTCCATCCTACACCATCGGGGTAAGCCTTTCTCTTTTTTTTTTTTTTTTAAATTTCTTCCCTTTTTTTCCCATATCGAACAATAAAAATCAACATCAATACAGAAACCCTAATTAGAAACTAGAATAACACTCTCGATTTCACTTTCTCCTTTTTTTAGGTACAGTGAGATTGATAGATTTTGTTAATTTATTAATTTCTTCTTGTGTTTTTCATTATTATTTTGATCAGGGAGTTTTGAAGGTTTTGATTGATTTATTATCTGATCATTTCAATTCGCTACGAGAGATCTGTTGAGGGAAGTAAAATCTAGGGTTAGGGGCTTTGTTGCTTTGGCGGGGATCAGAGAAATCCGTTTAACGGGTTTGCAGGTCTGGTTGGAGTTTGGACCCTCTGATGGCAAATTCCGGAGTTGGGAATAACTTTGCTTCGGTCAATCTGAACAAGTCGTATAGCCAACAACTGTCTAAATATCACTACCATTCACATTATTCGGGTTCTTATGGGTCAAACAGGGCACGACCCGGTGCTGGCGGTGGAGGAGGGGGAGGAATGGTGGTTCTTTCACGGCCTCGTAGCTCCCAAAAGGCTGGGCCCAAATTATCTGTTCCACCCCCCTTGAATTTACCATCTTTGAGAAAAGAGCATGAGCGATTTGATTCTTTGGGCCCTGGTGGCTTGCCTGCTAGCGGAGGGATTTCCGGAAGTGGTCCAAGGCCTACTTCATCTGGGATTGGATGGAGTAAGCCCGTGACAGTTTCTTTGCAGGAGAAAGAAGGGTGGCTTGGTGGTGGTCATCATGTGAATGATGGGGTTGATCAGGGTTTGAACACTGATGATGGGGTCAGTAGGGGAAATAGTGGTGTTTATATTCCACCTTCGGCTAGGTCAGGTGTGGCAGGGTCAAGTACCTCAGTGACTACTTCAGCTAAAGGTTTTCCGCCTTTGGATAAAGCTACAGTGTTGCGGGGAGAGGATTTTCCTTCGCTGCAGGCAGCTTTGCCTGTTGGTTCAGGGACTGAAAAGAAACAGAAGGATGGTTTGATTCAGAAACAGAAGCAATTGGCAGTTGAGGAGCTGTCCAATGAGCATAGGGATGGTTCCCCTTCAAGTTCAGTTATTGATATGCGTCCTCAATTGCAGTCAGGAACAATTGCTGTGGGCAATGGACTGAGTGAGAATGGCAGTGATGCACATGGTGTAATTGGTTCTCGTTTATTAGAGCAAGGCAGGAAGCCTGATGATTATTTTCCGGGGCCACTTCCATTGGTTCGCTTGAATCCAAGATCTGATTGGGCTGATGATGAACGTGATACAGGTCAGGGTTTTACAGACCGTGGAAGGGATCATGGCTATTCGAAAGGTGAAGCTTACTGGGATGGAGATTTTGATATGCCAAGGGTTATTGTGCCGCCACCAAAACCAGCTCATAGTCTTTTTAACAGGTGGGGACAGGATGACAATGAAACTGGACGAACTCCTTCCCGTGAAGTCACTAAATTGGACCCTTATGGCAGAGATACAAAAATCCCAAGTAGAGAAGGGCGTGAAGGAAATGCGTGGAGAGCTTCTTCTCCTCTTCCTAAAGACAGAATTGGTTCTCATGAAATTACGGGCGTCGCAAATACTTTTGGCACAAGGCCTTCAAGTACAAACAGAGAAAAGGAGAATAAGTATATTTCTTCACATTTAAGGGATGATGCTCAGGATGATATTGGAAGGAGGGATGTGGGTTATGGAAATGGAGGAAGACAAGCTTGGAGCAACACAACAGATTCATTTGGTAGTAGAGTCTCTGAGAGAAATGCAAGGGAACGTTATGGCAATGAACAATACAATAGACACAAAGGTGATGCTTTCCACAGCTCCTCATCAAAACCATCTTTTTCCTTAGGTGGTAAGGAACTTCCTCTTAATGATCCTATACTAAATTTTGGTCGAGAGAAACGACCATTTTCCAAGAATGAAAAACCTTATGCGGAAGACCCTTTCATGAAGGACTTTGGGGCTGCTGGATTTGATGGACAGGACCCTTTTCCTGGAAATCTTGTTGGGGTCGTTAAGAGAAAAAAAGACATGCTTAAACAAACCGATTTTCATGACCCCGTCAGGGAATTATTTGAGGCTGAACTCGAGAGAGTGCAGAAGATGCAGGAACAGGAGCGGCAGCAAATTATTGAAGAACAGGAAAGAGCTTTGGAGCAAGCTCGTAGAGAAGAAGAGGATAGACTGCTTTTGGCAAGGGAACAAGAAGAGCAGCAAAGAAGGTTAGAAGAAGAAGCTAGGGAAGCTGCATGGAGAGCTGAACAAGAGCAGTTGGAAGTCTTAAGAAGGGCAGAAGAGCAGAGGATAGCCAGAGAAGAGGAAAAACGTAGGACTCTTATGGAGGAGGAAAGGAGGAAACAGGCTGCTAAACAAAAACTCTTAGAGTTAGAGGAAAGGATTGCCAAGAGGGAGGCTGAAGCAGGGAGGAGCGGTAGTAATTTTTCTGCTGGAGTGGATGAGAAAATTTCTGGGGTTGCAAAAGAAAAAGAAATATCAAAAGCAACTGATGTGGGTGATTGGGAAGATGCTGAAAGGATGGTAGAAAGAATCACGACTTCAGCTTCTTCTGATTCTTCTAGTCTAAATAGACCCTTTGAAATGACTTCTCGGCCTCACTTCTCTAATGCTTCTTCTGCATTTTCTGATAGAGTTAAGCCCTTTAATTCATCTAGGAAAGATGTTTTTGAAAATGGAAATAGCTCAGCTTTCACTGGACAAGAGGCAGAGAATGGTCACTATGGCCCCAGGAGAGATGGATCTGTTGGGGGTAGACCATTTCTGAGGAAAGAGTTTTATGGAGCACCCCCGTACATGTCTTCCAGGCCTTACTATAGAGCAGGTGTTCCAGAACCCCACATGGATGATTTTGGTCAGCCAAAGGTTCAGAGGTGGAACGTTTCTGGGGATGGTGATCGTTATGGCAAAAATACTGAGATTGAGTCCGAATATCATGAGAATCTAGCTAAGAATTATGGTGATATAACATGGGGGCAGCGTTCTCATGTTAATATTTATCCTCCTTACCCTGAAAGATTCTATGACAACCCTGAGGGTGATGGGCATTATTCCTTTGGGAGGTCAAGATATTCTATGAGGCAGCCTCGTGTTTTGCCTCCTCCATCTTTGTTTTCAATGCAGAAAACCTCGTATAGAGGTGAGAATGAGCGTCCTGGTCCTTCAACATTTCTTGAAAGTGAGATACAGTACAATCATGCAAGAAGAGGTGGATCTGTCATGGAGAGAGTTTATGATAGTGGTCGTCAAGGTAATCTTGGACAGGATGGAATTATAGATACTCAGAGTGGGAATTCTGATAATGAAGCACTGAAAGTGGATGGTAATGCAGCAAGGTGTGATTCACAGTCATCCCTATCTGTTTCAAGTCCTCCAGATTCCCCAATTCATCTTTCTCATGATGACTTGGATGAGTCTGGAGATACTAAAGTGTTATCAGCTGAGGAGGGTAAAGAAGTTGAGTTGTCAGGGCAGGGGATTGAACCCCTTGCTTTACATACTGAAGCTGGGAAAGAGAATGTTCAGATTGCCTCAAATTCTATTTCAGCCGGTGATGATGAGGAATGGACTATTGATAACAATGAACAGTTGCAGGAGCAAGAAGAATATGATGAGGATGAAGATGGATACCGGGAAGAAGATGAAGTACATGAAGGAGATGATGGCAATATTGACCTAAGTCAAGAGTTTGATGAAATGCATCTAGAGGATAAGGAGTCACCGGACATGATGGACAACTTAGTGTTAGGCTTCAATGAAGGGGTTGAAGTTGGCATGCCAAATGATGAGTTTGATAGAAGTTCGAGGAAGGAGGAGTCTACATATGACATAACTCAGATTTCTGTTGGCTCTGTAGAAGAAAAGGTATCCTTTGATGGGATTCATGGTGATAGAAAACCCCTTCAATCCATGGATTCTCCTTCCCAAGGGAGTTTGGATAGTTCTAGAATCTTCCGAGAAACTGAGAAGGCAATTCAGGATCTGGTTATTCAGCCTAATACCACTCCTCAATCATCAAAAACATCTGAGCTAATGAGTCATGTGGATGCTGCTGGTAGCTCTAGTGTGTCGGCTGAGCTTACTCTCCCCTATTCTGTCATGACAGCTTCCCATTCATCTTCTGGTCTGAGTGGCATGCCTACTGCTTCTGTTCCTAAACAGGCTGAAGTACCTGTAAAACTTCAATTTGGGCTGTTTTCAGGTCCTCCTTTAATACCATCTCCAGTTCCAGCCATACGGATTGGTTCAATACAGATGCCTCTTCATCTGCATCCTCAGGTTGGAGTTGGACAATCCCTCAGCCAAATGCACCCATCGCAACCTCCTCTTTTTCAGTTTGGTCAGTTAAGGTATACATCTCCTATTTCCCAGGGAGTGCTGCCGATGGCTCCTCAATCTATGTCTTTTGTCTACCCAAATGTTTCAGCTAACTTCTCCCTGAACCAGAACCCTGAAGTCCCTGTGCCTATTCAGCAGCCCAGTCAAGACACTTCTGCGCATAATCTAATGAAAAAGGAAGTTTCATCTCTTCTGGGTAATCAGTCCGGTCTTCCAAGGTCCTTAGATTTATCTCATGGGAATGTGTTGAAAGAGGAAAGTTCCTTACCAGCAAAAGAAAGCAGAAAATGTGCTGTGACACAGCATGGTCATGTAGAGATATTAAATATTGGTGACAACGCTGGTAGGTCTGAGTCAGGCTTCCCTTCAGAAGACCAGGGGCACCAGAGTTCAGTTCGGAGGAACTCCAATGCATTGTCTGTTAAACAATCAGAAGGTGAACTTCAAAATGTTCTGGCATCATCGCGGTCAGTTTCAAAAGATAAAGATTTAAGTGGATTAAGGGGCCCAACTTATAAGGGGACAAAGTATGTCTTTACAGTTAAAGGTCAAAGATCTGCTTTTCCTGCTTCTGAGGCCTCTCACCAAGAGTCTACTGGATATCGAAGGAGGGCTCGACATCATCGAACAGAGTTTAGAATTAGGGAAAATTCTGATAAGAAGCAGTCTTCTGTAATGGCTTCTTCAAACCAGGTGAATCAAGTGGGGCTGGATGACAAGTCAAGTGCCAATGGGAGTTCCACAAGAAATGGGGTGAGGAAAATAATTGTGGTGAATAAATCGAAACAGACAGTTGAATCAGAATGCTCCAATTCAGTTCTGGACGGTTCCCGGGAGATAAATCCTGGGAAAAGGAGTGAAAAGGGGTTGGAAAAAGAATCATTGGTGGCAAGTCAGAATGGTCCACACTCTGGAGGAGGTAATCTTAAGAGGAATATTGAAGAGGATGTGGATGCTCCTTTGCAAAGTGGCATTGTGCGTGTATTTGAGCAACCTGGAATAGAAGCAGCCAGTGATGGAGATGACTTCATTCAGGTCAGATCAAAGAGGCAAATGCTGAATGACAGGCGTGAGCAGAGAGAAAAAGAAATCAAAGCAAAGTATCGGGTTACGAAGGTTTTAATGTCACTTTGAACTAATTTTTTTTAATGACTTCAAAATAAGATGTTTTTCCCCTTTCTTTTTGCTTTTTCAGTGCAGTAAGACCATGTTGCTTACCATCATTTATTTATTTTGCTGGACAGCCGCCCCGGAAAACTCGTTCAATCCCACAAAGTTCCACTGTCTCTGCTAGCTCAAATAGAAATTCTGCTTCAGCAAGTGGCGAAGTAATGAAAATTGTTCGCTCTGATTTTGTCATCGCTGAGGAACGTAATTTGCCTAATAACGAATTATCAATAGGATTTGGTGCAACGATAGTCTCTCAACCCTTGGCTCCAATTGGTACTCCAGCCATTAAAACTGATGCACAGGCTGATATAAGAACGCATGCAGTAAAGTATATTCCTCTCTAGAAAAGACCGATGTACATTTCAAAAATATGCATGCAACTTGCTATATCTGATTATTTTCTACAGGCCGCTCCAGACGAGCTCCCTTCCAGCTGCCTCAGGTGGTGGACCAAACCTAGGATCAGGCTTCATGTTTGAGAGCAAGAATAAAGTTATTGATAATGTTCAGACATCTTTGGGTTCGTGGGGTAATTCATGCACCAATCAAAAGGTATGAATTACTGAATTTACGGACATAATTGCCCACTGTTTCTAGATCTGCAAGACTCGTAGGATTCTGATGATTACTCAATCTTGCCTCTTTTTTTTTTTTTGGCCATCTTCTCAGAGGTTTCATGGGATCTCTTTTCTCCCCGTGTCTTACATTCTGACTGATCTGGCCACAAAGCTCCCAGGGCCTATGTTATTTTTATCTTTACTTTGGAATCAGATTGATTTTACGTACATGCCCCATTAATATGCTCAGTTTGTATTTTTTTTTTGGTTGCTTTCTTCTCAACTTTTCTTCAACAACTTAATTTGGGATAGGAGTTCAGCTTTTGTGGTGCAGTAATTTATATTTTTATGCATCTGTTTTGTGCACATCTCCATTCTAGATTTAGTATATTTGAACTGGACATTGTGAAGGTTGATTGAATTGTCATGTATTTTCTGGCTTGTTAGTCTGAGTTTATTTATTTATATTTTGATGTCTTTAGTCTGAGTTTATTCTAAATTATTGTGCTTGTATATGTTGGTATTCTTTCTTTTAATTATTTGGACAGTAAATCTGAGAAAGTCCGAAACTAATTCGGTTGCATTGTGTAGGTAATGACACTGACACAGACTCAACTTGATGATGCGTTGAAGCCTGTTCAAGTTGATAGTTGTGCTCCTATTGGAGATTGTAGTAGCGATGTTACTGATCCCAGCCTGCTATCCTCGTCCATATTGTTGAAGGACAAGTCATTTTCCTCTGCTAGTCCAATAAATTCTTTGCTTGCTGGGGAGAGAATACAATTCGGTTGGTGTATTATTTCTTTCTGATGTTATAGATTTTTAGAATTACTGTTGCTGTGTGTCTAAAGGAGATTGTTATTTTATACAGGAGCACTTACATCTACGACAGTTCTCCCTTCTGGTGGCCGTGTTGTTTCACATGGGATTGGCCTTCCAGGTCTATCTCGACCAGAAATTCAAATCTCCTGTAATCTTTCTGCTGCTGAGAATGAGTGCACTCTTTTCTTTGAGAAAGAGAAACTCTCGAATGAATCTTGTGTTCATTTGGAAGACTGTGAAGCTGAAGCAGCTGCTTCAGCTGTTGCTGTTGCAGCCATTACTAGTGACGAGATTGTGGGGAATGGAATGAGTACCTGCATTGTTTCTGCTTTAGATAATAAAGGTTTTGGAGACATTGATGTTATCACAGCAGGTGATTGTTATAATAATCTGCAATAACAAGAGCGCTGCATGTTTTTGCTTGTGTTGACGTGAGTAACCGTGTTGACTTTTTTTCCATCTATTTTGCAGGTGATGGTGGTCAGCAATTAGCAAGTCAATCTAAGTCTGAAGAGTCTCTCAGTGTTTCTCTTCCTGCAGATCTTTCTGTTGAGAACCCACCAATATCTTTATGGCAACCTTCACCTAGTCCACAGAATCCTTCAAGCCAGATGATTTCACATTTTCCTGGAGGCCCTCCTTCACATTTCCCCTTCTATGAAATGAATCCCATGATGGGGGGTCCAATCTTTGCCTTTGGACCACATGAGGAATCTTCATCTACCCAATCACAGTCCCAGAATAGTAGCACGCCAGCTTCAGGTCCCTTGGGGACCTGGCAACAATGCCATTCTGGAGTAGATTCATTCTATGGTCCTCCAACAGGATTCACTGGCCATTTTATTACCCAGCCTGGAGGTATCCCTGGGGTTCAAGGCCCACCACATATGTTTGTGTACAATCATTTTGCTCCAGTTGGACAGTTTGGGCTAAGTTTCATGGGTACAACTTACATTCCATCTGGAAAGCAACCTGACTGGAAGCACAACCGCGCTTCTTCTGCAATTGGTGATGGGGATGTGAACAATTTGAATATGGCAGCTTCACAGCATAATTCTACCAACATGCCTGCTCAAGTCCAGCATCTTGCCCCCGGCCCTGGGTCGCCTCTTCTGCCCATGGCATCTCCACTTGCTATGTTTGATGTTTCTCCTTTCCAGGTAAAAGTTAGCAAACCTCAAGCTATTAAACTGCCAGCATCATGAATACTCGTTGGGGTGCATTAATTAATTGGTGTTTCCGAGTTAGAAGTTAATGGTCGATGTGGATGTTCTACATGTTGTCATCAATGCTCTTGAACTGAATTTTATTGAATAGGTGCACTGGTAACGCTGGATGATGAGAATTATCAGAGTTTTTCCTTTTTTTGGCATGTTTTGTTTGATTTATGACAGTTTACAACTCCTTCCCCACTTTTCCTCTGACCTGACTAATGCATATCTCGAAAACTTTTCCTGCAGTCCACTCCCGATGTGTCGGTCCAAGGTCGTTGGTCTCACTTTTCTGCTTCACCTCTGCAGTCTGTTACTCCATCGTTGCCATTGCAGCAACAGGTAGAAGGTGTACTACCTTCTCAGTTCAGCCAGGGGCCTCCTGTTGACCAGTCATTAGCTAGCAACCGATTCCCTGAGTCCCAAACATCAACACCTTCTGACAGCAATCTGAAATTTCCTGCGAAAACAGATGCAGCCATCACCCAGTTGCCTTATGAACTAGGGTTGGTGGAAACATCTAGCTCCACCATTGCTGCAACTTCAGCACAACATGTTGCCAAGAGCTTGTCCCTCACCAGAGTTGCAGACGCTGGTAAGACTGATGTCAACGGTGGTGGTATTAGAAGTAGTGGCCAGAGAACAAATTCTGCATTCAAGACTCAGTCTTCCCAGCAAAAGAATATCGCATCTTCACAGCATCACAGTAACGCCTCCGGGTACAGTCATCAGAGAGGAAGTCGAGTTTCACAAAAGAATGGCTCCGGTGAATGGACCCATCGAAGAATGGGCTTCCAAGGAAGAAACCAATCAATGGGTGGAGGCAAGAACTTTCCAGCCTCAAAGATAAAACAGATTTACGTGGCTAAACAAACCAGTAATGGGACATGAACATCATCGTGACGATAGGAAATTATGCTTGTTGGACTACAAGTCGAAAGGGAGAATCAAAAAGTGGGGGGCATTGCTTTTCACCACCTGCAACTTTTGTAATGTTTTTGGCAGAACCGCTTGGTTAGTTTGGGACTGGTGAGTGCTCAGTTTTGGAAATTTAACAGTATGAACTAATCTATCAAATAGCTATGCTGGCTTTTGTGATGAAAATTTGCTCTACTGGTTGGTAAAAGGGCAGTTTTGGTTTTGGCTTTGCTTTTGTTTTTAGTTTTCTTGCTAGAAGAGATGGGTATTATTTGGACTATTGGGTTATTGATGTTAGTTGGAATTGGCCATGTAGACGCTATGCAGTGTTTGTGTAAAGGAGCTTGATGATTGGTGGATTCGCTCATTGCTATGATCCGTCACTCTCTTACGTTTCATTTTGTTAGGTGCATTATATTACAATTCTACAATTATCCAATCATACGGATTATTTGAAAGTATGAGTTTTATATAATATTTTTGTGAGTTTTATGTAATTTAATATTTCAATTGGTTAATTGTATTATAATAATTATAGATAATTGTTTTCATTCGTAAATGTCTTGGGATTTGATAGATATATGGGCTTTGGGAATTATATGCATCTCTCCTAATCGTTTCGTTCATTTTTTTCCCTTCGTCACCTTGTATCATTGCAAAATATTCCAACAAAAATCGATAATCTAGTTCTTTTCTTTCACTAGGCTGGAAAGTTTTTTTATCATTTTTTTTTTTAAATTCTAACTTTTGATCAACTCTGATATTTTATTAACAACCCCTGTAACGAAAGTTGAATGTTATCTTCGATGTAGCATTACAATTGATTTTGCAACTATAAGTAACCATTGGCTTTCTTTTCTCCCCGGCTGCCTATCATTTATAACTTATTTTTCATCACTTCCTGTCGCCGCTTCACCTTATGGATCGTTCTCACTTTCTAGTTTCGGAAGGAAAAAGTGAGCCGGTTGAACCCCAAAGGTCTTCTCTACCTAGTCCGAGAATATGGGAATGTTGGCTTACACTTTACAGCTCGACAGCTATTTCTTAGCTCTCTAAATGTGACATTTGCATCTAATAACTCCCATCCGAGTAGGTTGGTTAATCTTCAATGGAAAAACAGTTTTCTTTGACCAGGTCCTCGGCCAGCATTGGTCCACATGGCGCACAGTGGAGAATGGAGATCACTTTCTTCATGGCTTGGATTGACATCCATTCACTGATAGCACACTTTAAGAGAACTGCTAATTGTGATGTTAATCTCCAACTAGACTAAAACCAGGGACTTTCCTTAGTAGTCTTCCTTCCATAATACACCTAACTGTGTTGGCATCTTCCCACTTTCCAGCTTCTGCATAGATATTGTGAAGCATCACATAGGATTCTGAGTTTTGTGGGTACATTTCAAAGAGCATCTGAAAAATTCTCTCTCCGATTTCAACGTTTCCGTACATTTTACAAGCAGCTAACAAGGATTCAAGCATGCCTACTGATGGTTTCAATGGCAGTCTATTGACTATATCATAAGCTTCATGCAAGTGACCAGTTCGACCAAGAAGGTCAACCATACAAGCATAATGCTCTGTTCGTGGAGATACCCCATCTTCAACCATAGAGTTGAATACCCTCAGGCCTTCCTCAACTAAACCAGCATGGCTACAAGCTGATAAAAGACTTGAATAAGTAATGGCATCGGGGCTCACCCCTAAAAGTTGCATCCTCGAGAAAAGTTCGAGGGCACCTATAGCATCTCCATGAAATCTGTATCCATTAATCATCACATTCCAAGAGACAGCATCCTTTTCGAGCAAATAGTCAAACAACAATCTTGCAACCACAATGCTTCCACATCTTGCATACAGGTCTATGAGGGCATTACTGACTACCACATCTTTGTCAAATCCCTTGCATATGATATAGGCCATCACAGAATCTGCTAGGTTTAGGCTATTTACTATAATACATGAGGAGATTAAACTTAAAATTGTTATATTGTCGGGTTCCACCAAACTTATCTGGAGCAATTCACGAAAAACAGCAACTGCTCGTTCAGCTTTTTTGGTATCAACATGCACAGACATGATAGCATTCCACAAAGAAATATCACACTTTTTCCCCATTTGAAAAACTAGGAGGCACGAATTTATGGTACCAAATCTAGCATACATGAAGATAAGAGATGTAAGAACAATGGTTTCCTCTGTCATTCCTGTTCTGAGCGCAAAAGCATGGATGGACTTACCCTGTGACAGCATGCTACATATGGGCAATAAGTTTAGTATACTTACTGGATTTGGTCTTTGATCTTCCCCCATCATTTGACCAAACAATACTAAAACACTATTCGATAAGTTGTAATCCCTAAAACCAGTCATTAATGAATTCCAAGAAACTAAACTTCTTTCAGGCATGACATCAAACAATAACGATCCAGCAGCAAGCTCTCCGCAGTTACAGTACATGCTAATTAGTGCATTTGTCAAAGAAACATCAGAGTCACAACCTGTTTTGATGGCATAACCATGAAGAATTGTTCCTTGCCTGAAATTTTCACTCTCAGTGTAAGAAGAAATGATACTTAGCAAAGTTACAGAATCGAACTTTCCTCCCTCTTTCTGCATCCGCTGAAGAATCATACTTACCTTCTCCTTTTGTCCACTGCGTACATAACCAGATATCAAAGTATTCCATGATACAGTATTTTTAGTTGCCATCCTTTCAAATAGCTTAAAACTAGTGGAGACTAAACAACAATCAGAGTAAAATGCCAGGACTGCATTTGAAACATTGATATTTGTTTCAAAATTTCTTCTAACTACAAATGCATGTGTTGATTCACCAAGTAAAATGTCACCTAGGCTTGAGCAGAAAGAAAGGATGCTAACAATTGAGACTGCATCAGGACTGAACCCTTCCAATTGCATTTCGCGAAATGCAACCAAACTTTCATCCCATAGTCCATTGTTTACATAACCAGAAATCATCACATTCCATGACAGCTGCGTTTTGTTTGGCATTTGCTCGAACAAAAATTCAGATAAACTTATTTCCCCAAGCTTAGCATACATTAACATGAGAGCTGTCAATACAGAAACCTGATTTCCTAACCCAAGTTTAATAACACAACCATGGAGAGATCTGCCATACCGACTATCAAAATAGTTCTCACATGAGGGAACTGTAGACACAAACGTCACTGAGTTGGGCTGCACATCATTTCGAAGCATTTCTCGGAACATCTCAAAACCTTCAAAAAACCTCTCATTCTGCATATAACCATTGATCATAGCATTCCAAACAGAAACATTCCTTTCCACAGCAAAGTCAAACAATTTCCTTGCAGTAGATAAATCCGCTTCACTTTTATACATCGAAATAAAAGCAGGCACCAAAAAATCATTCAAGAAATATCCACATTTAACAGCGAAAGCATGCAGAGATTTACCAAAACAAAAATACCCCAACCGAGTACATACAGGAATTATACTTGCCAAAGTACTCACATTAGGCTTTATGTTCATTCCCTGAATTGCCCTGAAAACGCCCAATGCTTCTTTATCAAGTCCATTAAAACAGTAACCAGAGACCAAAGCATTCCATGAAACCACGTCAGGCTCAGAAATTATATCAAACAGTTTCCGCGCAATCCCTATATCGACATTTCTCGCGTAAAAATCAATAAAAGAAGTCATAATGACAACATTTCTTTCATACCCTTTTCTCAAAACAATGCAGTGAATCTGTTTTCCAATCCCAGAAGCACCTAAAGCTGAACAAGCCTTAATCACGAAAGGAAATGTAAACTCATCGGATGGGCAGTTCAAGACCCGGCATTTCAGATAAACAGATAAAAGATCTCCATATAGACCATAATCAGAAAGACCCTTCAGCATTAAGTTTTGGCAGAATAAATTTGGGTTTTGAATTTTGTAAAATGTGGAGAAAGCTAGATCTGGAGCACCCAGATAAAAGCAAGATTTGAGAAATTGTCCTAGCAACAAGTTGTTTTTAATGAGACCTTTTACGATGAGAAGAGATTTAAGCGGCCTTAACCCTTTGATGCTTTGACAGTGTTTTAAGAGGTGTAAAAAACTCGAAGAGTATCGACATGGAAGACTTGAAACCATGGTGGTCGTTATTGTTTTACGTTTGGAACTATGGGTTTCCCGCCATTAATAATTGTTTATCCATTAAGCTCCGAATTCGGACAAGCCTTTGCAATCTATTTTTTTTTCTTACGGTATTAGAAAACTTGAATCACGAACTTATATACATTACCAACCTTAAAAATAATAGAGATTACTTATGAATCATTTAATCATTATCATGATTAATTTTATGAAAATAACGAGGGTTCTGATTAGCAAATATTATCATGATTCGTTATATTTCTTTTTCACAACTAATAATATTCCGTAAAATTGAACTCGAAATCTCAGTTACTTCTCAATATATCACAAGCCAAAACTGAAGCTTTAAATCTATATTGAGATTTGAGCTCTAAACCTATACCGCATTTGAATCCAGAAATTTACTCTTCCTAAGTGCTATTAGTTCATAATATACGGCAGAGTAGAATATCATATCATAATCACTAGTCAAAAAGGGCAACATAATAATAATAATAATAATTGAAATTAACAAAATACAGATCAGCTACATGTTTATGCGTCATGGTGAAACATTAAAATTAGTATTTAGATCATCCAAAAACATAATATTTTACAATATTCTAAAGCTACAGCATGACTTCAATTAACCCTCCTTTCAGCATTACATGGAACTTCTAGTAGCCGAACGTGGTTCTCTTCATAATCCTCATGAACTCATCAATACCTACCTCACCATCGCCTGCATTCAGAATTGACAATGATTAATAATGTTTGCATGGATATAAATGAGAAAGAGCTAGGAAGTACGGACATGGACATGCAATACAAGTACAAAACGGGTAAGGCAGCGTGAGAACTATTAGAAAATTAGGATATGGGTACAGACACTGCAATAAAAAACATTTTTTATATAATAATATACAATAAAAATGTAAAACTAATACTTTTCAATTAAATATCAGCATGCAAATAACTTTTCAATATTTTAAAACTATTTTTGGATTTAAAAACCTTAAAAACCCAATAAAACCAAATTGCTCATTGTTATTTCACATTTAGAAGAAAAATGCAAAAAAAAAAAAAAAACCAACGTTTTGATCATGTCCAATTTTTTTTTTGACATGTCCTCGCGTGCCCAGCACATTTCCGCGTGACGGACACATGTCTGACATTGAGAGACTCATCTGATAGAAATGTCCGAGCGTCATAGGTTTTCAACAAATTAAGTAAAGGCTAGCATTAGTTTATGTTCAATTGCCACAGAGAGCTTATGTACTTTTCAGGTAGCACAGAAAAATATCCTGCACTAACACCGAAACACAATGATTCCAACAACATCTTGTAAGCTAGAAATTATCAGGAGATATCTAAATGTGTGACATCAAAAATATACCATCCACAGGAACATATTGTAAGTAAAACATCAAAAAGTACTATATCAAGATTCAAGAAGAGCTTACGATCTCGGTCTGCTTCTTCAATCATGTCTTGAATATCTTTCTCAGAGAAGTGTTCACCAAGATCTTTTGCAATGCGTTTAATGTCTTCAGCAGATATCTTTCCCTGAATTCAAATGAAGGAAGAATCAAACCATGAAACAGCTAACAACATCAATTCCAAATAAACAGAAAAACAAAATTTTTACATTGTTATCTTGATCAATGATTTGAAATGCTTTCATAAGCTCTTCTTTAGTGTCCCTCTCCCCAATCTTGGCAGTCATCATGTGCACAAACTCATCAAAATCAATGGTACCACTGCCATCCTTGTCCACATCCGCAATCATTTGATTGATTTGCTGTTGTGATACGGCACATCGAAACATAAGGACTCCAAGAATATCAAATTGATATGCTATCTATTACAGCATAACAGCAAACATTTCAACAAGCATCCTCCATTACAAAAATTTACCTCTTCTGTCATCTCAAAACCGAGAGCCCTGTAATGCCAATACGGTTTAGTTCCAATTTGTTGATATCAACATTAACAATAGTGAAACCTTAGACACAAATATTCATACCTCATGGCCACATTCAGCTCTTTAGCATCAATGGTACCTGCAAGCAAATTCAAACTATAACATTATATAATGCCGACCACATGTATCATAGATAAGTGATAACTCCCGTAAGAAGTCATTTCATACCTGAGCCATCAGTGTCAAATAATTCAAATGCTTCCCTAATCTCTTGCTTCTTCTGTTGGCTTAATCCATGGTGACGCCCCTTAGGCTTGTCTTTCCGCGACGCCCCTCTATGAAGACTAGCCTAATGGAGTGATCAAACAATCATTAAAAGACATTATCAAGATAATTCTAGTTTTACAAAAGATTCAAACACCATCCGCCTTAGATTTGCAATGTCCAAGCCATAAATAAGCAAACCAAAGAAAAGATTACGTATGTTGGGAACTATTCAAGTTAAAGGATTCTTTAGATTACTGGGTTTTATCCATGAATTGCCTTAGGTATTACTGATTTTTTTTTTTTTTTAATTTTTATTTCCTGCTAACTTACTAGTTTATTTTCATTACAAAAACCCCGATTTTCACATTTAATCCCAAATTAAATCTACCAACAGCAGGCAGCAAATGATACGCGAATCCTCGTAAAAGTGATACGGAGCACGCACGAAGAATCGGAAAATATCAAAAACGCTAATCTTCAATAAATTTTTTTTTAAAAAAAAACTATAATTATTAATCAAATCAAAGTGAATTGAAGAACATACCATGGGTAATTCAGATAAGAACCAAAGTTGTTCGGGAAGGAATTGAAAAGACTTGATTTGAAGATTTAATTTCAAAAAGAATAAAAAATTACAGATGTAGTGCTCTAGAAATAGGTTTTTTAGAAGCCAGAGGCCCATAACTAACTGGGCCATGATAGGCCTATTGTAAACTAGACTTACTTCACCTAAGCTTAAATGGCTGGCATAATTGAAGTAGATACCCAAGATGTTTTTTTTTTTGTAAACTAGAAATAGGTTTTTTTTTTGTCTTTAATTACACATCTTCATTTTACGATCTGAAATTAATTCTATTTAAAAATTAATAATTATTCCTCTCCAAACTAGCATCATTTAGTTTATTTATTGTGTATAAATATTTACATTTTATTAATACATTAAATATAAATATATTTTATATTAATTATGTAACATAATTATTTTCGAACTAAGTCAAGTTCTTTTCCATGTTCATATAGATTGATCATTGTAGTTGAAAAAGTACAACAATGAGCATACACTGATTTAGCACTTTAGCCATTATATACATCCCTTATCACCCCTAATATACGGTTAGCTATGTCGGGCCCAAACAACCTTGGAAAGCTCGAACCGAGATCAATCTCAATGGTCTTGTTCTTGATCAATCCATCCCTCTTCTCCAAATATGCCTTTTCAGCTTCATCCACATTTCTATGTCCACAAGCACATTGATCCAACCATATCCCTAGTGCTTCTTTTGCCACAGGATCTACATGATCCTTTATAATCTCCTCCATGCGTCCTGGTCTGGCTCCCTCCGTGTTGATTCGAATCATGATTGATGTCGGAGATGTGACACATCGAATGTACAGAGCTGACGAGTAGTAGGGTCGAACTTCTGGGAGTTTCTCAAGCGTTTGTCTAAGTGAGTCCAGCTGGGTGTTTTCGTAGAAAGTTTGAAGGTACTCTGGATATAAGACTAGGTCCTTTCGAGGAGGCAAATCCAGGATGAGAACAAGCGATGTAGGGCTATTTTGTATGAGCTCGATAAGGAAATTCGGTGCATCAGTGGAAGCATTCAGATATGCTGAAAGGCTTGTTATGTTCAGTGCTCCCCCTGTTGGCAGCTCACAATGTAACCAACTTCCTAGCATGAAATCAACCTGGAACATCCAAAATTCCATATATCAGAATCCTGAAAAGTGAAGATTGAACTTTAATTTCAAAAGTGACAAAACTTCGATGCAGAAAGGCATATATGAAGGAATATAGTATTAACAAAATGAATACAGCAGTGCATGGTGGTGAATTTTGTGTAATGGCAACGGTACCACAGTGTTCCTGAAGAGGAAGAACCGATGCACCTTCACAATTTAAGCTGAACATTACTTTTCCACAGATGATGAATATTAAAATGAAAGAAAGTCCAAAGTTCAAAAATATTGGAAGTCCAGATTCCAAATTAGAACATCAATCGGGAAAATTATTCTAACAGCCACTAGCCTGGCATTTAGAGAGAGAGAACTATGCCCTGGCCAAGACGGCCAACAGTTCAAATAGTAAACAACAGAGATTGTTGTTTTGATTCCATGATTCAGATTAAAAGCTTTCAGGATATCCTTAGATCAACATCGTCTCTACCTTTCCGTGAAAACGTTCAACAGGAATTTGGGGCCTAGGGCTGTTACTTGAGGCATTCTTACAGAAAAGATCAATCTAAAATTTTAACCAGAACACAAGCGGGGTGCAGCATACGTACACAGAGGTTAGAACTAGAAAGTAGGAAGAGCATAAAAACACACAAAAGCTATGTTGCTCCGATTTTCATTTTTCTTGAAATACCCATGCCCGACACATATTTGGACATGGGTTCTGGGGTATGACCTTACAAGGACCCACCAAATAAACAGAACATTTTTTAAAAAATAACACACTCATGTTGAACATATACCTATATCCGACATTGACATACGAGTCTAGGTAATATAGCACAAAAGCATTTCCAAATTCATTGATCATATTGATATTGGCAAACATGTCATTGTTCTTCCAATTCATTTGATGCATTTTCTGGGGGGATTTAGTTGAAATGTCATTATTCTTCCATCCTTAGTTGGATGGACTCTCGTAATCACCACTCCATCTTGCATTTCAAAACTTCAATTGTCAGGCATATCTATGAGTGTACCAGGGAATAGGATCTCCATAAAACAAAACAGGCAAAGCTAACAACCATTGGATTATATGAGGAAATTTTGCAAGGTTGAATCAAACAGCTGTTGGCTCAGGATTAGAAACTGCAATTTCAGAATTAGCATCCTTTGAAACATTAGTCTCAAGTCTAGGATTAGCTTTTTGTTACCGGCCACCCTCAAACCTCAGCACTAACTAGTCCGAATAGACTAAAAATATGCAGAAGTCCAATACACAGCCACTAAACCATTGTGCAAAATTTGCATCCAAAACCATTTCACTTTAACTTCACTTTAGTATATGTTACACGGATTTGGGGTGAATATCAGATACATGTATGTGTCTGACATGGATATACTCAATTTTTTAATGTTTTCCCATATATTTGAGGATCAGTCCTATACCTATGTCCAAATATGTGTCTAACACAGATATTTTGGGTAAAAGAAGGGTCCAGATAGCATAGACTATAGTAGCATGTGATAATGTATGTAACATAAGTGATTTTTACCTATTCTTTTCTTAGGACCAGTAAACTATTTCACATTAGAAATAACTAAAATTGTTGCTTTCAGTTTCTGGGGTTCAGAAAATTTGACATACAATATTTTAAAAATAGTAATATCCTAATCACTAGAACCAAAGTCCAAAGGCAAAACGTTCCCAACAACTCTTGAAGCTGTTGCATTTTCCATTCAACTGTTAGTCAATTTGAGCTCACTCTTATACAGAATCATTTTTATTTTTTCTTCTATAACACAGTTCACTTAAGAGGTTGTCAACTCAGGTGAGTTTATTTAGTTAAAGGGTTTGGTTCCTTTAACCATCCAAATTTTTTTACATCAAACCAATCATTTTTATGGAATTAAAAAAAATAATGTAATTGTTATTATTTTTTTTTCCCATTTGGGAACCAGTGCGCGTTAAACTTTCCCTTGGCAAAATAAGCAAAGAAATTGATCAAGCCTACAGTAGGAATGGACAGCTTTAAAGAATTGAAGACTACCCCAGACAGTAAGTCTTAATTATCTATTTTTTTGTTATAAATAAATTGCGCAACTTTCCTTGCTTCTACAACTGGTCTAAGCAAATAAAACAATAAAATTGAACAAGCAATTAAAAAAATGATTAAAAAAAAAGTTTAGAAAGTAAGGTATACCTGAGAAGAGGCATGGCCTGCTCTGATATGAAGTGAGCCCTGAGAGGTCCCACTTTGATTGTAGTAATATTGTACATCAGGAGGTAGAGTGCATGGTTTGAGCTGAGACTCTAGACGATTCTCAACCGTTGATACGAGATCAATCATCAAGTTCCTATGTGGGGCGGTGACAAACGGGAAATCCATGAACTTCCTGGGGGTGTTGTTGTCCATGGGAGATGATGATGATAGTGCAGAAGACGCAAAAATTTGAGGTCTGGGTGAAGGTGGAGTGAAAGACGAGAGAAGGCAAAAGGAAGAAGAAGAAGATGATGAAAGTGAAGGAAGCGGGGATTTTAGAAACTGTCGGAAGACGACAGCCATTAGTTCATCAAAGTAAAAACTTACTGGCAGTAGATATATTTGTCTGATTCTTTTTTGTTCTTTTTTCCTTCTTGTAATCGAAGAAAAATAGCATTAAAGTACAGGCTATTGATGGAAAAACAAAATGACAAAAAATTCCGTTGCCGGGACTCGAACCCGGGTCTCTCGGGTGAGAGCCGAGTATCCTAACCAACTAGACTACAACGGATTGTGTCAGTGATGTTATGTTTAGATATTAAAATCGTGTCTTTGTACATACTTTGTCACATTGTAGTTACATTTAATGTATTTCATATTTATATAAATTTTGATATATTAATAATTTTTATTATATTAATTTTGATATATTTATATTATATTTGTATTATTTTTTATGTAGTATTTTAGTTTTTTTTTATTGTATCAAATATTATTAGATTTTATCATGCATTATAGGACCTTAAAATGAAAATTCTTATTATTCATTGAATGAGTACAGTGTCTTATTAGCTCCTGAGTCAGCACTAGACTTAACTTAACGATTGAATTTCAAATAAAATTTTTTTTAATTTGATTAGATCCAAATTAATATTTAATTGATAAAAATATTAAATTTAAATTTAATTATAAAAATATATAAATATTAACATAAAACATAAAAAATACCTATTTTTTCTTATTTATTTAATTAAAAAGAAGACTTTAATTATTTGAGTATTGTAGACAGAATTATCATGTCCAGAGATTAAGCATCTTGAAAGGAAATTCAGCAAGGGACAGGATCCATGAATATGATGTTCCCCCAATGGTCCAAATGTGTCTGAAACTTCTCTTCATCCGATAAGAACACCATGATTGACTGCACTAAGTTAAAATAACAGTCAGAAGCACTTAAATTAGTGTTATATGGTGGACTGAGCAGTAAGCGGTCAATAACATCATGCATGTGTTTTGTCCTGAACCACCTCTTTTCTCAGATAGAAAGATTCATTGGATGTAGACCTGACCAAGTGGGTGCTCTTCACTGCTTCTATCTTTGCTGCCAATATTATTGCACCCTTTACCAGCTAAATCGCACTTCTGGAGTGGGGCATAACATGGATGATGAGGGGATTAATTAGTGCAAGCAAGTTCTTCCACGAGTATTAATATAGTTCTAATGAGGTATTCAATCAAAAAGTGAGGGTCAAAATTGATCATCCAAAAGTTCAAAATCCTTCAAAAACAAATTGCATAATACATAAACAATTTCAGAGTTTTCAGATCAAAAATAAATTTCAAGACGTGAAAAAGAGGTAGAAATCAATTATAGTTTTTTCTTTTTTTTTGAAACTAAAGTTTTTAATTCATCATGGTACAAAATTAATTGAATAACTATATTTAAAATTTAGTAATTTATGTATTAAATATGTCAAAATCTTAAATTGAGAATGAAAATCCCTTTAAATATTAGTGTTCAGCTTATGTTCAAGAACCTTAAATAGAAATTACTAATTGTAACAGTGTATCAACATATCTTAATTGGCAAATCTCAGATTGCATTGTGATCTTGTAACTAGCATCAACCAAAGAGCTCTATGAACCTATGACAACTGAATGGGTTTTGAAAATAGCCCATGCCTTAACTCGTATAAAACGCTTCGAATATTTGGATAGAATTTTATCCAGAACAGGGTTATGCTTTAGAGCAAATTTGTAGAATATTTTGTAAAGAAAAACTTCATAAATTTTGTAAAAAATTCTCGAATCAGAATCTCAAGTGCATCAATGGTGTAGCTGATGATGAGAACATGCAAAGTGCAAATTATCTGTCAGAAAAAAAGAAAGAGTTTTCTGTATGCGTTTTAAGGAATAAGCATAAAACCTTTTTTATTTTTAACCTCCAAAATGCCTTTCTTTTCACGAAAGAAAATGCTTAATCCGTTTGCCATGAATGAAAGCAAGCTGTAATATTCCTTCAAGACGACGGATTTTACGCAAAAGAAAAAAAAGCTGCAAATATCTTTTGACCTTTTTCACTGCACAGTTCAGACAGACACTACGTGCCTTAAACAATGTAATATTCGGTAAAGTTTTAAAAGAAAAAGGTCAATCTAATAGATTTTTTTTTTTCCAATTTAACGTGGGGATTTTTTACAGTGTTTTTTATTTTTAATTTCTAACAAAATAAAAGTCGATGAGTGAGGATTAAGGGAATCATATCAATTATCAAACAAGTTGTTGTTTGTCGTTGATGATGTCTTGTTACATTGATAACAAGTCTGATTTTTTTTTTCCCTCATCATGAGCTTTGCCTCAACGAACAAGCAACCACCTGCGCCCATTGTTTCAGCCTTATCTTCACCGTCTGTGGATTATCACCTTCACCAATCACCGAAAAATAAAATTAAATTCAATAAAATCAGAAGAAAAAAATTTTGGTTCATTGATCTGAGTTGAATTTTTTACTTACCAGGGCCAATGATGGCGTGGGGGCTGCCTATAGGGGAGGGAATGCTATCACAATCCGATGCAACTGAAGGACACGACGACGAAGACTTTGAAATGAGGTCGTTGTAGTTCTTGTTAACGGCATAATAAAGGCCAAGAGCAGGCAAAGTATCAGACAAACGTTGATCCACCTCAGGGGAGTCGAACCCGAACCCCAACTCAATACAAGCCTTGAGTTCATCAAGGTCTTCGTCTGTTACGCTCTTGCTCCGCCTGTTCTTGCTGTTTCCTTTCCTTCTAAGCCATGCCTCGTCACGAAAAATGTCCGGTGACCACGATAGTTGCTTATAGAGCGGAAGCTGAGGTGGCATCATCATCAGTGGCGTTGGTTGCGACGATTCTACAACCTGCAGTGCTTTCTCCTGTAGTAGTGGCAAGGAAGGATGTGAGGGTGGTACTGGTGGCTCGTAATCAGGATGGGACATGGATACAGCTGCCCCGAGGAGGTCCGGGGGGACCTCGCCCGCGGGGGTGGGGAGCTCTATGGCTGGCGTTGATTTTTGGGATATATTTCTTGAAGTGAAGAGGGGAGGCTGATGGGGAGATGGGTTATAAGGTGGTGAGGTGGTGGGGGGCGTGGGTCAGGGGTGAGGCGGAGGAGCTTGGGATTGGTTGTTCCGAGTCAGGATGACCTGTCTTTTCCTCATTTATTTGTTTTTAAAGAAGGGTTAAGTGTTTCTTAGAAGATTTGTAATTATCTTTGCTCACTAATATAATAATAAGATCTAACTTATTTAAGCAATCTCTACATTAACAATAGAAAAATATGGATTATTTCGCAATTTGACTTACAATTACAAATAGTAATTTAATTTGCCTATTATTTGTCTTAAGTGCATATAATATACTTAATCAAGATATGTTATGAACAACAAATATGTCAAAATTAGCCACAATACAAGAAGAATTTAGTATGTTTGGCTTGTGT
>JBBYHL010000004.1:14167261-14178824 GCA_038381835.1 Adansonia madagascariensis
AAGACCTTCACATAGACAGTCAACCTTAGATCCCTCTTGATTAGGCTTTTAATAGTGAAAATGCCATTGAAATTATTAAATTGATTAGGTTGGCTTACATTATAAATTAGGTTGTTGCTGTTAGGTTAGCCATGGGCATGGCAACGACAATAAGATTTTTTTTCCCCAATTTTAATATTTAAAAAATAAAATATAAACTTTACACTAAATATATATATAAATTAATTATTAAATTAAATGTTAGGATGCCGAACAATAAGACCTTAGGTCACCCTTTTTGAACATATCGTGAAATAAATGAAGAGGAATGGAACATTAAGCTTCGGTGGTGCTGCCAAACTGTGCCTGAGTCACAAGATAGTGTTTAGTTAAGTTAGCTCACCACCTCAAGACAATCTCATTGGATAACGTTCGGACCCACTTTAGTTCAGCTCTTACCACGTGGCTTTTGTTCGGTCCGTAAATCATATTGCGCGAGGACCAGTCAAGCGGGAGTAATTATTATGTTCCAGTATTCCATTAATTCAGGTTATCTAGTCCTGCGGAAAAAAATTATTTTAAGAAAATATTTTTATTTAAAACATTATTTTTACTAAATTTAAAAATAAGAAAAATAATAAATTAATTCTATTTTTATATATATAATTAAAAATAATTATTTGATATATTAACGATAGCTACTAACGAGATAAAAGATTATTAAATTTTTTATATATTTAAAAAATAATAAATAAATAAATAAGATATGTGATAATTTTTTAATCTCGTTTGCGATATTAAAAAATTTTATCGTCAATATATCAGATAATTTTTCTAAAGTTAATCATCATCATTAGACAATTTTTATGTACATAAATTTTAATAAATTAATAATATATGTTATATAAATTTTTATATATTTATATATTTAAATCGTATCATATTATTTTTTATATCATATTAATATTATATAATTATATCATATTTAAAATTATTAAATCTACTATAAAAAATAAAAATTTTAAAAATATGTTATCCTTTTTCATTTTTGACTTGTCAATTTTAAAAATTATGGTGCATGATATATTTCTATCGATCAACTTGACGTCGGTGTTTAGAATTAAGAGTGGTAAGGGGGCAGAGTATCTTAGGAGATAAAATAATAGTACAATTACAAATATTGCAATTTACATTTTTTTTGAATACAAATATCATATTAGAATAATTGATCATAATTGAAATATCAAATATGATATTAATAAAACATCAAATATCATTTGATATTAATAAAATATATTCATGTGGAGTTTGGGGTATAATATTTTTGAAATTTATTTCTTAAAATCAATTTTATACTAAAATAATATAATTAAAATAAATTAGTTTAAAATTAATTAGAGACATGAACTACTGAGAAAAAAAATAATTAAAATAAAATCCAACATCATCCAAAACATTTGATTTCCTTAGTTAATACATGAGACTCAATTCTTTGAGCACCATTTGAATTTTTAATTCTTCAAATAAAAAAATTAAAATTTTAATAATACTCTCAATATATATATTTACCAATTTTGATTCTCTATATGAATAATTTAAAAAACAGTCTTTAAGCTTTTAAATCTGAAATTTTTCACATAAAAATCAAATCTTAATTCATAAAAAAAATTCCCTAACAACTTGATTAATCCATATAAATATACTTTCATTATGTATACAATAAAAATAAATATTTTCTTACACTACAAAATTTAAATATATAATAAAAATAAACCAAACTAAAAAAGAAAAGAAAATTGAGTGAATATTTATTTAAGAATGTGGCTCTTCGAATTTTAAAACAAAATAAAAAAAAAATTAAATTTGATGAGATTCAAAGGTGAAGAAATTCATGTTAAACTTGTTTATGGGTTGAGTTTAATTATTATTAAAATATTTTTAAATATCTTAGGCTTAGTTCGAGCTGAAGAAATAACTCATTTCGTTATTTATATATATTTTAATTAAATTTAAATAATAAATAATAATTTAAATCAAATTAAATTAATTCAAATTTATAAAATTTTATATAAAATCTCGCCCCTCTCTGGCCGTGGACAGATCATTGTGGCTAAAACACATATAAATTGTACAAATCTAGTGAATGGATGACTACAAAATAATTTAATGAGCAAAAATGTCTACGAAGTGGGACCCAAAAATACATCTTACATCAGAATAATTGCTTGCAAGAAAATATATATATATATATATATATATATATATATAAAATCTGTATATGTCTCATGAAATTGTCGATCAATGTTTCTATTTTTGTGTTTCTTAGCAAAAGAAACATCGTATGTTTCTGTCGTATTATTATTATTATTATTATTATTGTTATTTATTTGATGCTAATTCGAGGAACCATTCTTTTGTCATAATTATTTGGGATCCTAATATTGAGTGTTTTAAGGAGGCATTGGGTCACGTAATATCTTACATGAGGTTTAAGAAAATTGTTATAACAAAATGGCAAACTAACGAAAACATAAAACCAAAGTTATAATTAATTTTAAATCAAAATTTTTTTTATATTAGTTAAATATTAATTCAAATTAAAGTAAATTCGGATTATAAAAATCTTATTTGAAATTAAGCTTATTTTGATTCAAATTTATTAAATTAAATCTATTGAATTAGACGAATAATCTCACAAAGATCTACTGATAATCATAATACAATAAACGATTTTCTGAATTTAAAATCACATTATAAATATATAAAAAAAGATTCTGCAACAATGCTTATGATTATGGGTTGAAAAAATGTTTAAAAAAAATACTTATTATTTAACAGTGTATATATGGCCGTAGGCATAGGCTATGACAAATATATAAATATATATATTTTCGGAGAGAAGAAAGACTTTTGTTATACCCATTCGCTAGCTTTCTTGCTTTCTCTCAATCCAGAATCACCAATTAACTCAAAATGCTACATCTATATTATTAACCAAATGCTGAACACAGAAAACAGATAAATTAGAAAGCGGTGCAATAATATCATTGGGAATTGGAAATATATAACTCTATAATTCTTTTATAGTATATAATTTACAATAATTTGATTTGAAACATCCTTCACATATTTAGGGTGAGGCCACTGCCCTACTATCCTACATAGAGCAATGGGCATCAGCTGCAAACAAAATCAACTTATGGACCACACATTCATATTATATGGGGCCAACCATTTGCATTTTTATGTTAAAATTTTCACTTATAAGTTTCCCATAAATATCACATTTTTCTATAGTTTTAACATTAAATACTAGCTGTTAAAGTTTTTGTTTTTCCTTAAAAATGAATAGTGAGAACCAAAGGAGAAGGGATTGAATTAGACAAACAGAGACTATATGTTTTGAATTAAATGCAAAAGGTTTGATTTCTTCTGTTATAAAGAACAAACAAAAGAGCACGGCAAAGTATGAACAATGTCTTATATTAACCAACCTTAAATCTCCATATTCAAACTCCATATATTAAAATTTACTAACCCCATTTGCATTTTGCACTGGGAACCTTCCAGGCTTACTTTTTTTTTTTTGTTGGGGGGAGGGAGCGGAAGGTCTTTTGTTGTCTTATTAATGTGGTTTTACTTGACTGTGAGTCTTCCTTTTCCTTTTTATTTTATTTTCTGATATCAAAATCTGAGGTTTTTGAACTGGAAATAAAAAAAGAGCAGGTAGAAAACGATGAAAAAAATTGTTGTCTTTGACCGATAGTGCTGTTAAAAAATGTTTTAATGTATGGTTCGTCAACATTTCTAGCCTTTGTGTTCAATGATTTGATACAGCACCTTGGCATTTTGCAATCTTTATCTCTACGAAGGCAAACCCCTCATGAGGCTTGTCTAGATGCAAACAAATCTTTGTACTCAATAAAACGATAGCTTCCAAAAAGAATAAATTAATGTAAAAAAATTTTAAAAAACAGCTGTATAATTAGCCAGAAAGCAGCTTTCAAACAAATTTCTTTCATTGTCTCAATGACCCATTTTAGACAAGCTTGCCAGCAAGCCAAAAATCAGTATTATTTGTTGAAGGTCTAGCTCTTTGTGGCACTGTGTAAGCAAAAAAAAAAAAAACAGGCTAAAGACTCTTTTGCTTGCGGTGGAAACTGGTCATTGAGAGTAAATGAAGAAAGGATCAGTTTCTTTGAGCCATCTGGGTAGTTTTCCAAGCCCAGGAGCTTCAGATTATCGTGATAATGGCGTCGTGGTGGCTCAAAAAGGATGGAGTTCAGAGAGAGTGCCACATCCAGCTAATAGCAATGGTGGTAGTAGCAGAAGACACATCAGTGCTTCATCTTTGACACCCTTTTACAGTGGAAGAACATTGCCTTCCAAGTGGGAAGATGCTGAGAGGTGGATTTGTAGCCCTGTTTTGGGTTATGGTGTAAGCAAGAACGCAAACTATCAGCTTCAGCGGCGGCCAAAGTCTAAAAGTGGGCCGATTGTACCTCCTGGAGTTGCTTTCTACTCCAATTGCTCGCCTTCCATGCACCTACTTGACGGTGGAGGAAGTGGGAGTGTGATGAATTTGATGGCAGGCTCTCCATTTTCCACTGGGGTTTTGATGGCTGATGGGGTTTCTGTTCATTATGTTGGTTGTAAAACCGCTGTAGATGGCGGAGATGGTGACGGCGACCCGTCTTGTATGGTGCAGAATGATAGTAATGTGGCACGATCCGCTATTATACCTGGATGGTCAGATTTGGTTAGTGAGTCTTCATTGCCCATCTCTCAAGGTAATAGTGTCCTTTCTTTGTTTTCTCATTTCATTTGCTTGCAATTTCAACTTAGGCTGTTATATTTCATAGTACTTACCTGCTGATCTGATTATGGAAATTAAAGAACATGAATTTGGGTGTTTAGAATGTTCCACATGTATGATATTTGGTTAGTTCTAGCTCTTCGAGTTCATCCAATCCAAAGTAGGAGAATCTAAGCCCTAAAACCCTATTATTTGAACCCAGAGATTAACTTGATTTATGCAACTATCCTTAAAAGGTGGCAACTAGCAAATCTGGGTTTGAATCCCAGCATTTGGAATCCCAAATCCCTGTTCTTTTAAGCATCTACTTAGTAATGATCAATTGTAAATGAAGTTCTTAAAGATGCATCTGGAAGGAAAACTTTGAAGCTAGAATGCAGAAGAATCTATGCTAGCCTTAGAGTTGCTTGGACCTCTTTCTGGTGGAACTGCTGCCTGCTAACAGATTATGAAGTTGTAGAGCAAATATAATCTGATTAAAATAACATAAATCTTGTAAAATGTTAGCTTCAAATTGAAATTGCATTTGAGTTTTGTGGCTTGGAACTGCTGTCACTACAATAAAAAGTTGTATCTTCGAAGTAGTTTTAAATGAATAATTTAGATGTTAAGACACTTTGCTTATTATACGGATTAGTTTTCATGTCATATCTGTTCATATTAGCTTCAAACTTCTGATGTTTGATCAAACTGTTGCAGATGAAAAACTCGATGAAATCAAGGATGCGGAAATGATGATCAGTCGTGCAGTTTCACGGAGGGATATGGCGACACAAATGAGCCCCGAGGACAGTAGCAGCAGCCACTCATCTCCCAGAGAGAGGTCTTCATTTGGCCACTCACCTCCCCCTATCCTTCCCCTTCCTTCTGTGGAGAACAATGATCATCCTTCAAAACTGGACATCAGGGAAGTGCAGATAGACAAGCGAGCCACTGTTACTAACTGGTCAAAAAGACATGGATCAAGAAGAATCAAGAAAGGCGAGTCGGATTTTGAAGACTTCTACCAAAACAGCACAGCAGCTTCTGGTTTATCTCTGGATATCTCAGAGGCAGCAACAAGCATTTCAAAGTATGTTTTATTGCATTCTTCCTTAATTTTCTGTCCTGCATCCTCCAATTAAAACAGGAAAATTTGAAAAATAAATACCTCCTTTAATATGAATCTTGAAATCTGATGAATACATGTTCTGCTTTGCATTATTAAGTCTAGAGTGTAATTTTCACTAGTTTCGTTGGGGACCAAAATCACTTCTTTTTCCCATATAGGATTAAAGTTAAAAGCTCCCAATAATTTGGGGACTGCAAAACTTTCCAACATCCCTGGAATCCAACCTTGCGTGAAGTTTAATTTAAGAATTTAACTTCTGTCACTCAATCCTGTATAGTCTTTAATGTTCCAAGGAAATTTCCAAAGCTCAGTTCCTAGATTAAACTGCATGATTCCACGGGCTGGACCTGGAACATTAATTATCCAACAGAAACTCGGAGAGTAGTTGGGTGAGATAAAAGTGTCAGAAATATACAGGAGCTTTTTCTAAAGGAATATGATCTTTTTGCAGGTTGCAAAGAGAGGAAGCAAAGATCAGCGCATGGGAGAATCTGCAGAGGGCAAAAGCTGAGACAGCCATACGAAAACTAGAGGTTCACATGCATACAGGAATTCCTTATCTATCCAATTGTTTAAGCTTTCTTAATATCTTTTTCTACCTTTTCTATTTACGTTTTTCATTTATTCGGAGATCATATTTCTTTAATTTTAGCTTAAGATATATGGATTTCAAAGGCACTGATACAGTACTGTATTTTACCATCAGATGAAATTAGAAAAGAAGAAGTCAGCATCAATGGATAAGATCTTGAGAAAGCTGAGAATGGCTCAGATGAAAGCCCAAGAAATGAGAAGTTTGATATCAGGCAAGGAGGATGAACAGATTCCCAAGCCTTCACCGAAGTTTTCATTCTTCCATATCCGAATGAGTTCCTTCAGCAGTTGCTTCACCGGCCATGCTTTCTAGTTTCTTGCAATCTATCTGATCTCCATCGGCTCAAATCTTTTCCACCAGGTATCATATTAGCAATGGAGTTATTGATTCCAGATTTTTGTACGCGCCCGCTGGTTTCTTGGCTTCCCTACTCTTTCATGTAAAATATCTTAGAATTTAAGATTCACTGGTCCTGGAGAATGCAGATTTCAAGTTCTTGTTCTTAGTGGATGGGATTTTTTTTCTCTAGGAAATATCATCTTTTATGGTTTTCTAAAGTCCACTGACCAAGTTAATCTTATCTATTGCTTTACTGATAGGTTGGCGAAACACCCAAGGTCCATATTTAACAGAGTACATAGTAAATTTTTTCATATATGGCTAATAATTTAAACTTCAAATGCCATTGATAGGAAGTTTCATACCTTCGGGATGAAAAAGTTTGGTAAAAACAGATGCCATTCAGTGTTAAAATGCATTAGTTAGATACTTCAACTTATATGTTTTCTACACAAATTGAATAGTAAGGTTCACACGACTTGATTTATAATCAAGAATACAAAGTTACTGAGAATGATAACAGGTAATATAATCTAGATTTATTTAGTTCAGCAATTGACATCCCAGAAAGATCTTCACAGCAATATCCCATGGCTATTTAGTATGGCCGGTATCGCCAATCTGCTCTGGATGGCCTTGCACTCCCAATCGCATAACCCCACTGCTATATATAGAATGCATAATCATAAGATAAAAGACTTAAGGAACTCTGTTTCCGTATATACATGATTTTCAGTCCTAAGAAAATGGTTAATTTTCAAAATTAGCTTCATCTCCTTTGAGTGAAACTGAACCTTAAGTCCCAAGTTAATTGCTCAAGTCTGTTATTTCCAGCATATAGAAATGTAATACTCACATCATCAAAATGCAGGCCTCCAAACATCCTACCAAAGGGGCGCACCGGACTACCAAAACCTCTAAAAGGTCCCACAGGATTCATCATGAAACTGGGGACAGCATCATCAACAGGTGTTGCTGAATCTATTGAAACCTGAATAGAAAGTTCTTAAGTAAAATTATAAGGGTTTAAATCAACATAAGTTGTAATATTTTGATTGCATTTTATAGAATTCACTAGGAATAGAAGTTTGAAATAATAACTTAAATAAAGGGGCATAACTAGCAGTAGACAAGCCGGCTTGCCTATAAATGTACACTGCCTTCAATCCTTAGAAAAATGTTGAACTAGATAGGGCTTAATTAACTTGATTTAACTATTTTCTCTTGTAGTCATTGCAAGATGATTTCAAAATCCTTTATCTTCAAGTGAAACTGCTTCCTGTCTCTAGTTTGCAGATATCAAATTTGAACGTTAGGGAATTAAAACAGGTAAATTGTTAAAAGCAAAAAAAACACAGGCTGTGATGTAACTTGCCTTGGGTGTTGCTCAATCAAACACTACCGTAGCACCTCCCAGTTCATGAGTATCAGCCATCAGTTTCTCCGCAGAATATGTAAAAGTGAACAAGTATTAACCTTCTTCTCACTGTCAGACACAACAGGGGAGGAAGAAGAGAACCAGTATAACTGAGTTCGAATAAGTAACAGATGATTTTAACTACACAACTTGGAATTTCAATTGGAAAAACAGACAATAACATGACTAGTAGCACTCTTATCTTGTAGGCAACCAAATAAAATGACCCAACAAAATGCAAGTATGCAAACCATTTGATGCAGAAAATTAAATGAAAGGAGCAAGGAACAGGATAAACTTACCTGAGCTAGCAAAAGTGATAAAGCCAATGCCACAGCGAGCTTTTGAGACTTGATCTTGTGAAACTCATACTTAGTAATAATCTGAGAAAATTCTAGCAAGAAAGCTACTATATGTAACCATAATCAGAACACAGACACGTGAACAAATAGAGAAAGACTATCTTTGGCATTTATAAATCCGTGATCTTGCCATACTACTCAAACTGACTGTGAAGAAGAATATATTGATTGTTATGTTCATTCCACATATAGCTGGAAAATCAACTCATTATTCGTTCTTCACCCTTTGAACGTGATTAGACAGCTCAATCAAACAATGCTGTGGTTTGTTGAGTAGAGTTGACAAATCATGTTCAAAAAATAAAAAGCAAATAGTAAAAAAAAAAAAAAAAAAAGAGCACTACCATGGTTCATGTATTTCAATTAATTACTTCCAAAAGGTTGATTCGTCCGCTGAGGGTGGAATCCTGGCCACAAATATCCTGGTTAGTTTCTTTACAGGTGCTGTCATCTCCTCCTGTCAATATGATAAAAATGAAGCAATTGTTAAAAAAAAACTAGTAAACGATAAGAATTTTCAAAAAAAAAAAAGGGCATCTACTAAAGTTTATATTATCCTTTGGAGTGGCTATTTTTAACTTCCAGCATTCTCTCCCCAAGAAAATGCTCAGTTGATAGCACACTCTGTAGAAACAAAAAACAAATCATAATTTGTTATCACATGATGACATGATTAAAGTTAAGTGAATAAAAGAGAAAAGGTAAGAGAGAGCGAGAAATGGCCAATGGCACCTTAGCATCATCAGCCGATGCAAATGTTACATAACCAAAACCATGAGATCAGCCTGTGGATCGCTCTTATATAATAGAAAAAGCATATTAGAAACGAAAAAAGAAAAAAAAAAAAAGATGTTTTCCACAAAATTCAGCAGCTCTCAAGCTTGTAACATAGGTAATAACATGTGGTAAACAAACTTATACAGAAGAAAACTGAAAAAGTTAAAGCCGCAACTTCGGCTGTTCACCCATAGAAAGAAAGTTCTATTAATTCTAGTAGTATGCCACCAAAATTTGGAACAAATAATTAACATAAACATGCAATAATCTATATAAATTAGGAACCTATTTCTACCATCAATATTTCAAAAACCTACTGACCTGAACTTAGAATATAAACCAATGCATCAAAATGATGCAGCATCAGAATTTAGTCCAAACCTCAAGGATAAAGTGCTAACACAAAGCACGTACTGCCACATTGATTTACATCCTTTCACAACTTGTGACATCCAAAGTAATGCCCAGTAAAATCCTATCTTCAAAATAACTAAGGTAGAAGATTTAAAATAAGAGAAAAATACCAACCCAAGCTATTTAAGTAAAGGTAATTACAATTTTTTTTCCTACATATAAAGCAATTCAGAGCTAAAACTAAATAAGAATATAGATAAATGACGATAAAGGGTAAACTTTATGACAATGCAATCCTCTAAATCACCATATTTACTCATATATTCCCTCAAACCTTCAGTATCAACTTCCCATGGGATTCCCAAAACTTAGGACAAGAAAATTAATCAAATTCAACAAAATCACAAAAAAAAAAAAAAGAAGAAAACAGCAATAAAAAGGCAATCTTTCAGAAAATTAAGAACTGGAAACTGACCACAAGCTTCCGGTCGATGGAGAAAATCGAAGAACTTGAGCTGAGAAATGAAAATCGTTGAAATCCCTAACACACTAGAAAATAAAGGCTCTCACAAAGATCCTCCCTTAATGAATCTCTCAAACACTCTGTCTCTTTCTCTTTCTCTTCCTCTTCCTGCCAATAACAAGCACATGCTCTTTCTCACACACAATCATCCACCAAATACGAAATCAAATTGACCATTTTTATTATTTTGTTTTAGAAAAGAAAACTTTAATTTAAAAAACAGTTGATCAATTGTAGTAGTAATCGACAAGCATTGTAAAAAGTTTTTGGCTTTGCAGAACAAGATCTCTCTCTCTCTCTCTCGCTCGCTCGCTCGTTCATTCCCGCGCTCCCTCCTGCCGCTTTGAGTCGTTAACGGTTACCGTAATTCGTCGAGAGGCCCCCTGTTCGTTTCCCTTTGTAGCCCACTTGGGCTAAAGTTAATTGGTTAAAGGAGCATCGTGGGGCTGCTATCAGTCCAGCCACGTGTCGTCTCTGCTTTACGTAAAGTCTGCTAAGCTGACTCGTAAAAAGGCCCAGTCTTAAGGAAATGGAGTAGTCACGGGCTTTTTCCATGCCGCAACTTTGAAACCTTTTCTATTTTTACTCAATTGTTTTTTAAAATATATTTCACATATATGATCTAATAATTTATGTATCTATATTATAATTATATTTAAAATATTTTATGATTATATAAATTTTTAAATAATCGTGTATTTATATAATATTATATTTTAATTATATTTTAATTTTATATTTATGTAATTATATTTAATATTATTAGATAAAGATTCTACCGACAGTTTGCGGTTGCTCGATAGAATGCAATACTTGCAATAAAATAAAAAGATGGAGTGAGAGCTTGGAGAAAAAATTGTTGAAAGTAAACAATAGAACATTAAACATGCACAAAGTTATCCAATTTTGTTTGTCTAAGGTCTTACAACATGTTCACGCATTTCACCTGGCATAAGCGACAAAGAAATAGAAGAATTTCGATCGGTCCAAAAACATTAGATCTAAGTCCTCCACCTTAAAAAATAATAATAAATAAATAAATAAATAATTCAATCCAACCAACCAACCCTTTTTATTGTCTTTATTGATGTACTGTATAAAATACTAATTTATATGCATAAACTTACATTTGAATGTTTTGGAGGTTTCTGTTATCATTTCTTTATATTTTATAGCCTCAACTCCCAAAATTTCATTGATTCCATCTCTCTATGCCATTATTTATTTTTCTCTTTCAGTGAATTTCATAAATATGACTTATCAAATGGTTCACTCAAAACTGTTGATTTA
>JBBYHL010000004.1:14183458-14193849 GCA_038381835.1 Adansonia madagascariensis
AAAAAGAGGGGAAGAATAAGCTCATTATTGCATCACAGGCTCTTCTAGTATCTACTCTAAAAACTCAACTTAGTTGGCCGACCTCCTTTAATTAAAACCCCACTTGTGCTCCTTCATGAAATATGTATGAGAAATGTAGTTAACGGTCCGGCCATCAATTACTAATTGGATATATATATATATATATATATATATATATATATATATATATTCATTTAATTTGATAAGTTTACTTTGATTTAAGTTAAATTTCCTATATGATACTTTATATTTGAATTTGGTTTGAATTTTTTTATTATAAAATATATATAATTAATAAAATTATTTTTAATATTTTAATAAATTTTAAATAATGAAACAAACCTTTTAAGTTTTGACAATCTGCTACAAATAAATCTTTTACTATCCGAACATGGCCTCTCCAAATTATATATCCTCTATTTGTTTCAAATATTACGTTTGATTTTGATTTTGTACAAATTATTTTTTTTAAAAAAATAGTTTTATTTTGACTTTTATTAATCATAATTTTTATTTCTAAAATTATGATCTTGAATCATGTAGGATTCATAAAAAATATGTGAAACTTAAGTTTTTAAGCAAATAACTTTTACATGATTATGTGTAGTAATTGAAGAATTATTGTATTAAAAAAATTGTAGGCGAAATAATTAAGGACTACAATAAAATAAAAATAAAAATGATTTTGCATTGGTTTGGTTTGGTTTTTCAAACCAAAGAGTTATTTAAGACGTCTAAAGACTCACAAATAAGACCGCATTTGTGGGAAGAGAGAGTAACATATAAATCAATCTCCAGTCGAACAACAATGTCTAAGCTTAGCCCCACTAAGCTTATGAACTAATTTGGGTAAATGCCAAACGCTGGGGCTTATGAAGTGTATCCGGATGACAAACATGTTAGTTAATCACCTTAAATTTGAAAATTAACCATACATTAAATGACCTTCGGAGTGAGAAGGTCAAAGGCGTGTCTGCTTAAATTTCTCCAATGCATGGCTAAGTGAGAAACAAATAAGAGTGTAGAATTATGAAAAAAAAAACAATATAATATAATATATTATACTGGTTGAGTTACTGAATTTGTCGTAGAAGACATTTTGGACGAACAATATATCCAAAGCAAATTTAATTTGAGCCAATCCAATGGAAAAACTAAAGTATTCAATTCCAAGAAAATCAAAACTGACATGGGGAGATATAAGCCATGGTAAGCTACGTAAAACTAAAAAAATGAAAGGAAATTCCATGCATGGAGGGGGGAAATAGTGAATTTGAAAATTAAATGTTAATGAAAGTGAGCATATTGTATGGCGGATGGTCAAATTATTCTCCCTAATAAGCACCGACATTTTCAAAGGCTGACGAAAGTTTTTTTCCCCAATTTCTTTCCGTTTCCTAATTAAATTCCTAATGGTTCTTGAACTTATTGCATGTTTTTCCTGTTAAAATTAAAGTTTTGAATATTCAAAAGTTTAATCAGCTAATGAACGAGTAAAATGAAATTCTCTTTGGCATTAATAACGAGCAAAAAATTCACACTTTACAAGTAAACCAAGAACATCACGACTGTCCACTACAGAAATAAACTAAAAATTCTGAATTCTAAATTCTATTTCTTATCTAAGCATCTGCATATTGCCCAGAACTTGATGATGATGTTGATGAGATGGCTGGCAAGCTTTCACCAGAGAAGAGTTGCCCATATTGGCCATTGTTATACTTGGAAACCCAACACCCATTGGCCTGTTAACAGCAGCTTGTTCCAAAGATTGCACCTGTCTCTTCAAGAACTTGACATAATGAACAGCCTCGTCTAACATCGAGGCAGTGTCCATTTTGGTGCCTCCTGGAACAAGTCTTTGCAGAATCCTTATCCTCTCGCTTATCCGTTCTCTTCTATGCCTGGCGGCCACGCTCTGGGGATCCTTAGAGATTTTAACGTTCCTTCTCTTCGGAGGCTTAATGGATTCTGGGTCTATATGTATCGGCTGCATTGCTGCTATACGGAAAATCATCTCTCTCATTGCTGCCATGGAGTTTTTCTTATCTACAGAAGAAGGATATGAATTTTCATTGTTGTTGAATGGAGCTGGGTATTTGAACTGGTTGTTGCTACTGCCCATATTGTCGGGTTGAAGAGGTGGAGTCATGGGTTCTTGGACTGGGCTATTGCCAAAGAATGATAAAGTGCTGGAAGGTAGGTTTATCAATGTATTAAGTGATGAAACATTTGGGTTCGGGTAAATGGGTAGTGAGGGTAGGATGCTGGAACTTGAAGTCCCATTGCAGAAGTGGATTTCAGGCTCAGCAGCAGGCAATGTCGGAGAGCTCTGGAAAGCAGGCTCACAGAATTCAGGAAGCTTTTCCATTTGCATCATCACTGTCATCATATCCATGTGATCTTCTGTTGATGAGGATTTCACCATGTCAATGTCCATTGAATCTAGCCCTAACTATGCGTTTGAGAGAAAAGAGAGATGGGTAAGTCGGAAATGATAGTTCTGAAAGACTGAATGGCAGAGGGATGGGGGGAGCTGAGGGGAAGCTGATAATAGCTTTTATAAAATTAGGGTTTTAATCAGAGATATGTGCAGAAAGATAAGGAGATGAGATCGAAAAATGTATTAAAAAGTACCACCAATATCCTGCAAGGAAGTGGAAAGGGCTTTATATAGAAACTTGTGACCATTTTTTTAGAAAAAGAATTCATGCAAAGCTGCTTGGGACCTCCCTTCTCACCAAAACCCATTTATGATTGTTTATTTGATCGCCGATGGTGACCGCCCATTATGTGGGACTAACCCAAATCACTGATCCAATCAACCATCCGATCTAGTGACCAAGGAATACCAACTGAAAGTTCACACGCAACACGTGTAAAAGATCAGATTGGTCATATGCGTCTTAGGCCCACAAATTCGATGGCTTTGATTAAAGGAATTGTTCAAAAAAGATGCATGAACCACTTTATGGACTGCGCCTTTGAGTACTGAAAGAAAGTGCTTGCTTTGCTTTATTTGCCTTGAATTTTTTTTTTCCCGTTTTAACTTTGTTGAAAGAAGACTATGAAACCCCACTGTCACATGACATTTTTCAGGAGGGGAAAAACCCTTTAACGGACTCCGCTGCCGGATAAAGATTCCGGTAACTTTGGGGGAGACACTTGGACGATCACAGTCATACAGCTGCTGTGAAAGTGGGGTTAAAGTGTCAATATTTCAATTTGGAACTTTACTTCCTGAGACTTATTGCATTATTCTAGCTCGGGGGAGGTGATATATATATATATATATATATATATATACATATATATAATATTTGCCAGTGGACACAGTTTTGGTCTCTCTGTCACTCATCGCAGCAGCCCTTTGGCACGCTTTTCAAGGTGGATTAGAAGGTGACGGTGATGCAGACCTCCACTGCAAGTACGCAAATGCTCCTTTCGGGTGAAATTTATTTTTCTATTTGTTGCCAAAACGGGTAGTATTTTAACCTGACACTTGCATTCTTTGAGGCTGCTTTTTCAGTTTTCATCGACTTGTACATTAGTGATTCCTTTTTTTTGTTTTTTCTTTTTTATACAAATTTTGTTTTATTTATTAAAAAATTATTTTTTTAGACGACAATTTCATAATATAAAAAAATAATTATTTAAAATGATAATTTCTTAAATAAAATCATCATTTTAAATAATTATTTTGCTTTCTAAATAAAATAGGACGATAAAATAGACAGGTTACTAAGCATTTCAAAGAAAATGTCACCGCAAAACGACAGTAAATTTGATTGACCTTGAAAAGAAATTAAAGTGATTGTGTGAGAGATGACATGATTATTGACTAACAAGATTTGCTTCTGACAGGCCAGGATATACTCAAACCTGCCGTGAAAATTGGAGCAAAAACGCAGAGTGAGATATCATTGCCGTTTTTCCGATCACCACTGTCTCATTAGGTTAGGCACTTCCATTTCTGTTTCTAATTATCAAACACGATCTACCAATATATATATATATATATATATATATTATAAACGCATAAACTTTTCCTTTTTCTTTTTTAGTTTAATATGTTACTTTTATTAGGTTGAATATCAAATATAAATACATACGGTATGAATATTTTTAATTTTTTATATTTGAAAAATTTTCGTATTCTATCAAAATACAAATATTAAACATAAACTTTTAAAAGAATAAGACTTTTAAGAAATATAAATTTACTCTTGACCATTGATCTATATAAATTTCTTTTCTTGTAGGTTAATAACATGAAACTCACTGAATTTTGAAATGATATTGTGATAAGAACCAAGACAATTAGTGAAGTGCACATGGGGGTCTGAGATTCAAGAATTTTCCAGTAACTCAAAAAATAATATTTAAATCTTGTGGATCAATATCAGAAAACTTCCCCTATCTCGTGCCTCCCCCCCCTCCCCCCCCGAGGCCAGAGACCCAAATTAGAGTGGAAAAAAATTATAACAAATTAATAATAATAATAATAAAAGGAGCACTCATAAAAATTATTTCTAGTAGAAAACAGTATTTTGATTGCAACTTGTTATCCAAGAAAAATACAGAGCGGATAATTACAGTTGCTCAGAAGAGTGGTCCCATTTCCTCCTGAATCTTCCCTGCTTTTTCTTTTCACTGATATATCCTCCAATCTTACCAGAAGATGTCTTCTTCTTTTTTTTTCTTACAGGTTTCCTAAACGAACTAAAACAAAAGACGCAGTGGAAATTCAACTTTATCATATTGTCAAGCTTTAATCATCCAATTTAGCCCCTTTTTTTCCGTGCATTATTCAAATAAAGTGAACTTTCTTTTCAATTCATATTCATAGGAACCAAAGGCAACACAAAAGAGGACTTTGAAACTTGATAGAGAAACGTAAGGTTGCCTATCTTCATGTTAGATTGTGCTTCAATGATAGAAGAGGGTCAGTGTCTCCAAATTTTCCAGTCTCCTACAAGCACCAGAAAACCAGTGATCCATTCATAAATGCCGTTCCCTTCAACTCTGCCAAACTGCCAATTCAGTCTTTTAGGTCGAGACTTAATATCACTTCCATCCAAGCAACTCTCTTATGGTTCAACTTGTAGGACAACACTTTTGGGGGTCCAGTGTGTATATTATTATCCGATTGAAATTGGACTAAAATGGCAAGTTCTTGGGGGGTTTTTTCTTTATCTGTTAGCTAGCTATTTCTTTGCATACTGATCAGGAATCTAAAGATAAAACGACAATATATATAAAAAAATGGACCACAAGAACAGATAAGATATAGTCATGCTATGAAATGATTGAGTCTATCTTACCGGTTGTCACGATTTGTTACGTGAATGTTAAGTTGTTCAGCTGATATACATAAATGAAGAAGAAATTTTTCTTTGATGACTACAATGTCCAAATGTATTATATAATCCAAGGGACTTAATTATTCGGGTTAGGTTTCTCTTCATTATTTTTTTCATCCATTATTATCTAATATAACCTTAATCA
The DNA here is from genome assembly GCA_038381835.1 of Adansonia madagascariensis. Classification (NCBI taxonomy): domain Eukaryota; kingdom Viridiplantae; phylum Streptophyta; class Magnoliopsida; order Malvales; family Malvaceae; genus Adansonia; species Adansonia madagascariensis. The sequence continues at coordinate 14,188,988 of JBBYHL010000004.1, forward strand.
TCGTCTATAAATTTGACCTTGACAATTTATAAGTGAATCCTATAAATATAAATAATATTGATAAATGTATTAAAAAAAATGGACAAAATAATAATGGATTGGAAGCTAACTCTAATTATTCAAGCTTATTAAAGATGGAAGACTTTATATATAGTATGAATAAAAGTGTCATCAACCCCCTTTGATAAAGTCATGAATCGGTCTATTAGAATTTAAAGGCTAAGCCATTAAAATTCTGGGTTTCCCCCTTTTTTTTTTTTTGACCTTTCCTAATCAATTCCAGCATATAGCCTACACGTAAAATGTTCGTCAATCGACATAATCATATAGGGGTTGAAATGATACTGAACTCAACTAAGTTGAACTGTAAAACCATTGATTTGAATATAATTTAACTTGAATTTGACAAATCTGGAAGTCTAAATTAAAAAAAAAAAAAAAAAAAACTTTATGATTCTTATTTGCGTAAAAAACATAATGTCATAAAGGCATTAGAATTTGAGGTTCTGACTGTAAGATCTTTATGTTCAGATCCTAGATAGAATAAGATAGAGGAGATAAGATAGACTGAGTAATAAAATAGAGGAGAATACCTTCCATTGATCATGTCATCATGAATCATATGAAATAGATTCAGAGTTCGTTCTGTCCTTAGAAAAAAAAAAAAAAAAAAAAACTAACCCCACAATTTTAACGTAATCCACTTGAAAATGCCCAATCGAACTCAACATTACACTTCCAATTACTGCTTTTAGAATTGAGCGAAAACGAGAAACCAATTTTATAATATAATTAGGTAATCCTGTTGCCTAGCACCCATGGCCTAATGGATAAGGCGCTTGACTTCTAATCAAGCGATTGTGGGTTCGAGTCCCACTGGGTGTGTCTTTTGTATTTTTCTCTATAATTTCATCAAACATCAACGAACTTGATTGAGCCACGTGTTTTGCACCTCACATAAATCACAAAATCCAACGGCAGAAACAAATCTAAGCCCATGACTCCAACAGGAGGATGATGACCGAGAGGCCTGGCTTTAAATGGGAGCATTGATGGACCACAGATGTAAACCCAATCACCTCTCTGCTCCACGTGGCCCCACCTACTGTCTCTTTAACCAAATCCAAAAGCTACTTCGATTAAAAACTTCGAAGCTCATTTCACTTCTTCAAACTTTCCTCTTCCTAATTGACAACTTGTGACCTGTTACAACTAAACAAGCAATGGCTTCTTCACTTCTCAGCAAGCTTCTTTTACCCCTTTTCCTCACTCACATTGCCCTATCAATCTCGAAACTCGAAGTTCAAGTTGAAAAGACAAGCAGCTTGAAGCTGATGATGAGAGATGCTTTATAATGGCCACTTCCAATGTTGTTTCACAGTGATTTAAACGACGATGATGAGGAAGGCGACGAGGAGATTGAAGACGATGAATTCGAAAATGGGTATAGTCATAGATATTTTCGTATGGGGCGCTTTCGGTTAACAGAATCCCATGTCCGCCAAGGTCAGGCAGGTCTTATTATACTCACCACTGTTTCAAGGCTCATGGCCCTGTTCATCCTCATTCTAGGGGATGTTCCAGGATCACTGGCTGCAGAAGATGATGAGGTTAATTATTTAATTTAGGCTTTTGAGAATGTGGGTTTTTGTTAATTAATGTTTATTTTGTGAGAATGTGGAAGATTTGAAGTGTTATATAATCTAAAATATTAGAAGTCGTGGAATTTTGGGTGTGTTTTTTTTCCCCCTTTTCCTTAACGGTTGAGCTTAGTGTCTTTTCCTTTTGGATTAGCAATGTGATTATAAATTTATCATGTTTGATGACGTTAAACTACTTTATCGTTATGGATAGTTATTATATAGTGACTTAGTTGTTTTTTTTTAAAAAAAAATGGATCATTATACGAAGATAAGAAGGGGTTGATTATTTTAGAATTTGAATTCAAGTTCATTGGGTTGTCTATCTTAGTATTAGTAGTCAAATTTATTGGCTAATCTTTTATGAATGGTTACATAAATCAACTTAAGAGAAATTAAGTTTGATTCATCTCATGATTAATTTGATTTTTCATTACTAATTATCAATGAATATGGTATATGTGTTACATAAATTATAAAGATATTACATTATGAGTTATAGAGGCATTACTATACTATCAATTAAGCTTTACTTGGTTACGTGGTTGGTTGATTGGTTGGGCTAAAGATTCTAAAAGATTTAAATTGTGATAATGGGATTTGAGAATTTATTTATGCTTACCTTTGTCTTCCATTATCACAAGTTATTTGTATAATTATATAATATTTTAAATATGATATAATATAAAAAATAATACGATCGTGATATAAACTCAAATTATTTATATATGAAATTAACCAACTGTTTATGTTCTAATCTGATATTAGTTTTGGTAGCATCAAGATAAGTTTTGAAGTATAGCATATTTTAGGTCAAAAACACTTTCCCGTTCTTTAATATCATAATTAACTAGCCAATACCGTCGTGGCCACTTTCCAACAACATACTTTACCCATCATTAATGCGACAAATTTAACTAGCATGCACCCATGGGCATGGGATGGATCTTGAGGGGATAGGAATTGGCATAGATGTTTAGAATTTTGCTAAAGAAGGGAGAATGAGGTTTTTTTCCCTTAATCAAAAGAAATAATGAAGTTCGAAACTTTGGAAGTGTTATTTGCTACAAGTTTTTTTATCCTGTATACGACAATTAAGCACCTTATTTCAATTCGGCCAATGAATTTCGCATTGAATCGAGTTCAATTGGCATCAACCTCATGCAAAATGTAAAGGATTTCAATCTATGACTGTTTATAATCTTCAATTTTTCAATCAACAAAAAGGATATAGAATCATAGAACTTCAACTTCGAGTCAAAAGAATGAAACCAGGCCCACTTGTGGAGTCGGATTCATGTTGGTAGGTTTTTGACGTTGAGATTTTGGGCATGGTTTATATTGGGCCTGATCCTAATGATATCTGGAAACCAGTATTTCAACCCTAAGCAGGTAATCCTATTTACGTCAATGATTTAAGCTCGTACAAACTCAAACTCAAGCTGCATTTCTTCGGGGGTCTTCGGGGGGGGGGGGGGAGAAGAATCTCATTGTGAACTTTGATATTTTGAACTGTAAATCAGATTTAATAATTTCTGAAACTTTTTAGCTCGAGATGATCAAATTAGTAGGCCGTAATTCAATTGGTTTTGGCATATCCTGGAAACGAGTCGTAATCACCGGAGATATTGCGGCAATTAGAGTGAGCTGTACCAGCAGTCATGGGTTAATAGAATTTGAGCAGTACCAGGAAGCATGGAAATCTGTATCAAAATCCTCAGTTGTAAAAATCCCTAATCTGGGTGACATGATTAGACTAATTTGTCAATTCGTTGAAGACGTGAACAAATCTTGGTATCCATGAAAAAACATTGAACCTTGGTCATAATCCAAAAGTTTAACCAAATACACTCAATAATATTGCACTTTTCAATAGCAAAATGTAATTTTCAGGCTACATTTGCTTTTATAGTGACGTATCTAACAACATCATTAGGAGATTCTAGTCTAAATTTAGGCTTAATTACTTTTTTGATTCTTCGTTGTGTTGGGCTCGAAGAGGCTTGGAAAGCCCAGCATAGCCGTCAACAATGCAAGTTTGATCCCTGCATATGGACACTTGGTGGCAATCCTTTTTTAATAACTCTTAAATATAAGATTGATAATTTATGTATTCATATCATATTTATATATTTTATTTTATCATAATCGTATTTAAGATATTTTATATTTTATCAATTTTGATATGTTTATAATTCGTATTATATAGATTTTGAAAATATAATAGTGTCATGTCGTGTTATGTTATGTTTTTTTAATCTTAAACATGTCATATTCATATAATCGTGTCAAATATTACTAAGTCCACTCTTGATTCCATCAAGTTTCAGTGATAGACGACATGACATTTTTTATCTCATAGCTATAAGTTTTGAAATTCCGGTACAAATCATAAACAGATATTCTAACTACAATCGAGATTAATTCAAAGTAAATAAAAATTAATATTTTATCAAATTTTATCAAATTCTCCTCTTACTAATTTTTTCTTCGAAATTTAGATATTAAACATCGAACTATGCCTTAAAGGTGTAACTTTAGTTTCCTCTAATATCTCCGTATCTTTAAAAGATTTTAACCATTATCTAATCTAATATACTAACAGCTTTCATCAACTCGCCACCAAAAAAAAAAAAAATTATCAACAAACCCGTCTGATTACGGGGCGTTGTTGTCTGCTGATATAAAAACCAATTTGGTCAAGTAGCTCAAAGTTGGAGAATTGCAGTTACGTTGGTGTACCGTCTTCCTTTCCCATCAATATCGTTAAAATAGCAGTCATGCCTTGAATCTTTTCTGTATTTTGACAATTAGCTGATCCAAAACAACAAAAAGCAGCCCCCCGGTCGGTGTGGATTAGTATCAACTCCCTTTTTTTGTACCAAACAAATCGTCACTAAATTTGTTGTCTTTTGTGATTGTCACCTATTGACTATGAGTCATTACCGAGGTAACTATTAGATTATGCCTTTGCCAGAAATTATACTAATCTTTTGTGCACACATCCATTAACTTTTACTATTTGACTTTTTAAATTGGGATAGTACCTAAATAAACCTTTGAACTTTACTCAAATATGAAAACACAGTCATTGATTTTTTTTTTTTTAAATCACATAAAATTAAGGTTGTGAAATTCTATTTCATTGTAATTATACCCATTAAATTTTGAAATTTGATGAATAAAATATTATTGCCATAAATTTTTAAAATATCATTTCCC
>JBBYHL010000004.1:14220325-14245476 GCA_038381835.1 Adansonia madagascariensis
TATATATATATATATATATATATATATATATATACACACGTAAGGGGAGGGGCCGATTCCCTCGTAAAGGAATCGACTCTCCCCTTCCCCCGCATATATACATAACATATATTGTACATAATATGCATTATATGTTAAAAATATTACTTAAAAATAATAAAAATTAAAAATATATTATGTTGAATTTTAAATTATAGTTATATATACATTTATTTGTGATTATCTGTATATTTAGTTATAATCATCTGTACATTTAGTTATAATCATCTGTACATTTAGTTATATTCATCTATACATTCCGTTATGGTAATCCATACATCCAGTTGTCATTGCATGTACATTTATTTATGCATATATACATTTGAGTTTTAATATTTTCTGCATGCATTTTTCGCATAAGTACATTTTGTTATGCTCATTGGAAAATTCAGTTATGGTCCAACATACATGAACATATTATTATATGTACATCTTACGTGATTATCATATTATTGATTCAACTAATTTGCGCAATTGCTATTTGACATTTTTATATGGTTAAGAGTCATAGCTTTAAGGTACATTCAGGTTTTGTTATCTATACATTCATTTTTTGTTATCTGTACATTTACTTATAGTCATTTGTACATTTAGTTATATTTATTTGTATATTCAATTGTGGTAATTCGTACATTCATATATGATTATCTGTACATTTACCTATGAGTATATATATTTTACTTTTAACGTTTCCCATATGCATCTTTCACATCGACATATTTTGTTATGCTCATTGGAAAATTCAATTATGGTCCGATGTATATTAACTTATTATTATATATACATCTTACGTCATTGTAATATCATTAGTGCAACTAGTGTCCACAATTGCTATTTAACATTTTCATATGGTTAAGGGTCATATGGTATAGGGTAAATTTGAATCTGATTATCTGTACATTCATTTATATTTATCTGTACATTTATTTTTAGTCATCCGTATATTTAGTTATACTCATTTTTTTATTTAATTATGATTATACGTAAAATCATTTCTGATCACTTGTACATTTAGCTAAAGGTATATATAGTTGAGATGTAATGTTTCCTACACGTATATAACTCGTAGATGCATTTCGTTATACTCATGTCGCCAAATGTGAGTTATGGTCAAATATACGTTAACTTATTATCATATGTACATCTTACATGACGGTCATATCTAATGTCTAACTAATGCAATCAATTGCTATTTGACATTTTCATGTGGTTAATGGCCACACAGTTTAGTGTACATTTGATTTAGAGTACCTATACATTCATTTATGGTCGTCTGTATATTTAGTTATAGTTATCTGTGTATTTAGTTATACTCATCTGTATATTTAATTATAGTGAGCCATATATTCATTTATGGTCACTTATACATTTACTTAAAGTATATACAGTTAAGTTGTACATTGTTCCTACACGTATCAAATGCATAAGTGCATTCCATTATGCTTGTACCGCCAAATGTGAGTAATGGTCAAATGTTCATTAACTTATTATCATACGTACATCGTACATTATTATCATATCTGATGTCCAACTAATGCAGTTAATTGTCATCTGACATTTTCATACGGTCAATAGCCGTATGGTTAACTATATATTCGATTTTTATTGGCCATACATTCTTACATTTTGAACATTTTGTTAGCTGCATATTCATTTATCGTCCTCTGTAAATTATTACATGCGGTTCGTAGCATCTGTACATTCAATATGGTTCACTGTATATTTAGTTATAGTTTTCTGTATATTCAGTATGATTAGCTGTACTATTTATATATATGTTGGAATTAAATATTATATATATATATGAATTAAATATATCAGTCTTGATCATCTATATATTTAGATACGGGCGTCTATACATTCAGTTATGTTATGTATATTTAGTTATAATCATACGTACATTACACCTGATTATCATCTCATAAGTATTGATAATATGCTCAATTAGTATTTACTTATCTTATGCGGTTTAAGATTATATAGTTTAGGATATAATTAGTTTTAATCATCTTTACATTTAGTTATAGTCATATGTACCTTCAATTATATTCATCTGTACATTTAGTTATAATCATATTTATATTTCACGTGATTATTATCTCATTAAGTATTGGTAATGCGTACAATTACTATTTACTTATCTGAAACGTTTTAAGGTCATATGGTTTACGGCACAATCAATTTTTATCATCTGTACATTCAATTATGATCATCTGTACATTACACATGAATGTCATCTCATAAGTGTTGGTAACGGGCAAAATTAATATTTATTTATCTGATACAGTTTATATATTATATATTATTTTAATTTTTAAAAAATAATTTAAAATTTAATATAAAATATTTTTTAATTTTATTTTTTAAATAGTATTTTTAATATATATAATGTAATATATTATATATAATATACCTTATAATATATTATATAATATATATAGGAGGAAGGAGAGTCGGTTCTTTGAGATTATTTTATAGTTCAAGATTTAATATAATAATTTTTATTTCATAAATTTAAGATTTAATGTAAAATATTTTTAATTTTTTATTATTTTTAAATAATATTTTTAATATTTATAATTTATATATAATATATAACTATATATTAATTTGTAAGGGAACTGACTCCTCCCACTAAGTAAAAAAAAATAGTAGGCAAAAATCTAAATGAAATAAAAATAAAAAAATTATAATTTTTTTATTACTAATTATAATTATTATTATTTTTAAAAATTTTTTTATTTTATTTTTTTAATAATTATCGATTCATTTCATTTTTTGAAAATTTTCATTTAGTTATTTGCGTTTAGAACTGGTAACTACTTGGTAGTAATCTCAAGTCCAAAGTGGAGATGCCCTTTGCATTACTAAACCTCCGTATTTCTTGCCGGATGAACAGGTAAAGTAAAACCAACGACGCGTCAACTGCTGCACATTTTGTACATTCGCCTTTTTTTATTTTGTCTCTTTAAGATTTTTGTTAGACAAATATTTCCTACTAATGAATTTCTAATAATTTGATTCATGAAATACTTTTTTTTTTTAATTACTAATATGACTTTCAATGGTTGTTAAATTTATGAAACATAGAGACAGATTTGCTTCTTGGGTTTTTCTTTGTTTTGATTGCTTATCTAGTTTTCCACTAAATTTGATCAAAATTTAGTTACGTATCATCTAAGGGAAAGGGGGTTGACTGGCTGTATTTGAATTGATTGCAGAGTTGCACGAGCCATGAATTGCATCTGTCGAGTTCAATGTCGCCCATCCCTTGTGAGTAGTGGGCTTGAAATTTTAATGCTCACCAGACAACCGCAAAAAAAAAAAGGCTACCTCCCTTCTTATTATAAACTTTGATTTCGATTTTAATTAGTTAATTAATATAATTACTTTTAAAATTAATTATTTATGATCAAACTCTATCCTCTACAGCTTCCAATGATCATACATATTTGTCGAGATTATGTTCTAATATAAGTAGCTAATCTAAGCAGCAAATCTATTTATTTGGAAAAACAAAACATGTCATGTCAGGTTGCAATTTAAAAAAAAAAAAAAAAAAACATCGGCTGAAACGAGGGTGTGGTGGTTAGTTTTTTGGACACACTAGCGTTGTCTGTGACTGAAAACAATGCTCAATAGTAGTCCATCCATCCCATCACTGATAACTCACTTAAGAACCTCCTTCTCCAAATCCTGCCGTAAGGTAAGGTGGTGGTGGGTGTGTGTTGTTGTTGTTGGATTTTGGAGCCATAATCTTTGGATCTTTACCTCATTTGTAGTACCAATAGAATCCTATCAATTAAGATCTCGTCAGTTTCTTTCATCGAATTTTCATAGCAATTGAAGAATCTGATTCTTCTTTTATAGTTTATGCTCTTTCGGCAGAATCTCAATTTAATATGAAACTATTTTAGGTATAAAGGAGGGAAAAAAAAAAAAAAACTTAATCAAATGATATTAAATGTGTTGGCAAAAATAACACAAAAATCTATCATTAAAATTCAGCAGCATATTAAACAAGACAGCGCAAGCTTAGCCCAACGCTTTGAATTGGGCCCAACAAACTATAGCAGCCTATCCTACCATCTTAACCGGCAGTAAGGAGACTGTCAAAGCCCAATGCAAAAAATTTCGGAGATTGTCACTGTCAGACCCAAGGCATGAAGTTTTCCCATGGAAATATCGGTTTAATCACTTGATGGGTGAGACACAATTCCTCTATTATCTTTCGAAAGTGCATGTTTTATGGGGTATGCAGTGGCATGTGTCCTCTATTTGGGTAAGTGGCTGGTTTTGCCCGGAAAGTGTTCGTAAAAATGCCTATTAGAAGCTTATTATTGTAAATCTTTTCTTTCAAAGCTATGCATATTGGTGAGTTTTTGATAGCTTTGCTGATGATATTTATCTCTTGGCTTCATGATATCGATTATTGCAGGCTTAGTTTTGTTAGTTCTACATTGAATGTTTTTTCGTTTATTAGGAACTTTCCATACTTCATATAAAGTTTGACAAAAAATATAAATATATACTTAATTTATGTTTTATGCGAGTGATTTAAATTCATTACTAAAAGTATATTTCAAAATTTAAAGTAATTATAAAAATTTTTTAATAAAATTTTTTGCTAAAAACTGTTTCTATATTTCACAAGCAATTTCTTTAAAAAAAATGTTAAGATCATAACTTAAAAGTATAATGCGATCTTATACGAACATAAAATAAAAAGAAAATTACGTGATATTATATTTAATAAAATATCATGATAAATATAAATAAAAATTTTGGATTCAATCTTATGATTATTTTTAAAATTATTATTTAATTATAAAAATTTCTAACCAAATGTAGGGATAAACCTTAAATAAAAAAAAACCATCGCCAATAACGTCAATTGATATATATATATTTTTTTGTTCGCGTACTAAACATGGGGTGACAACAAAATTTAAGTTTCAAAGATAAAATTCGATAATTCATATATTTATATTATATTATATATTTTATTATATTATAATTATATTTAAAATATTATATATATATAAATTTTAATATATTAATAATTTTTATTAAATAAAAATATATACGTTAATTAATATATATTATAGTTATATTATATTTTAAAATTATATAATATTTTTATTACTTTTTATGTTAAATTTTATATTGAGTATTATCGGATTTAATTTCAGTGACGTGGCTTTTGTAGACTTGGGTGGCAGTTGCGTCGTTTAGGGAGAATGATAGAAAAAACATCGAAGGGCTTAGGCGCCAAAACCCTGAAACCTTCCCGCCATTTTTAATTTTATAATATATTATTATATTCTCAAATTCATTTCCAACTTTCACTGAAGAGATAACCCTTGAAATCAGAGGCATTCAAAAACTCTTTTTCTCAAAAAAAAAAAAAAAATAAAAAGGCACGAAAATTTAGTAGATCAATGGACGGTGATAGGCCGATTGATAATCCGACAGACGCCGGAGGTCGCCGCCGTGGCAGAGGAGCGGAGGCGGAGAAGCGTGCGGGAGCCTTAGAACGATTAAGAGCCTTACGCCAAGGTGGGCGTCGTTCTGACTCCTCCGAGCCTGCTTACTACATAAAGCTCGATGAACCGGTGTTCGATAACTGCGATGAAGATGCTTACCAGGAGATCGTGAACAAGCGGCGGAAAGAGGCTGAAGATTTCATCGAGAACGACGATGAGTATGGAGACTTTGGCTACGGTGATGACGGCAATGAAGTTGACTGGACTGCGAATCATTATCTGTCGTCTGATGATGATGGGTCCGAAGGCGGAAGATATTCGAGGAAAAAAAAGGTTGAAAAAAAGGAAAAGAAGGAAAATAGCAACAATAATACTAATAGCAGAGTAAGCAAAAGTAACGCTTCGTTATCGGCAGCAGCGGCGATGATGGGGAAACAGAGGGTTTCTTCGATGTTTACTTCATCGGCTTTTAATAAGAAGGGTAAAGAAACTGATAAGGTAAAATGCGAAAGCATTGTTGATGATGTGATCAAGCAGTTTGCTCCTGATGAATCTGATAGGGAACGTCGTAGACGAGGGCAAACCAATCATTTGGCTTCTGTTCGGCCCTGGAAAGTGGCTCCCACGGTGGTTAATTCCGTTAGGAGTGAAGATGAGTTTGTTTCAGATGAAGGGTTGGAGGAATTTGTCGAGGAGAAGTGTCCTAAGAACAATGAAGATGCAATTGTAGAATCTAGCGAAATCAAGGTTGACAAAGTGGGGCCTGAGGTTGAATTGAAGGTGGAGACGGTGGAGGAGAGGAAGGAAGAGAAAGAAAGAAGCGTGCATAAATTAAATGCGAAGATTTCAGAGGAGAAGAACGACGAAGCTTTGAGTGCAATGGCTGGTTGGAAGGCGGTGAAGAGTGAAGGGAATGGCAGTGTGAATGGCTCTGTGGAAGGGAGCAATGGCTTTAGTGGTGAAGGACAGTCGGAGTTTGAGCTGGATGTGGATGGTTCAATGCCATTTTACGTACTTGATGCTCACGAGGAGTTTTATGGTGCTAATATGGGTATCCTTTATCTCTTTGGGAAGGTAATTGTATCTTAATGACTTATCTATAGCCTTTTTGAAGTAAATTTATGGTGCTATGATTGGTAGTTGTTTTAAGTTCTGATGTGAATTTTGTTTTCTATATTTGTAACTCAATATGAGAAATGCTATTAGTAGTCTAAAACGGGAATTGAATTTAGGTCAAAGTTGGGAGCGGGTACCAAAGTTGTTGTGTGGTTGTAAAGAATATTCAGAGATGTGTTTATGCAATCCCCGACAATTCTATTTTTCACAATGATGAGATAGTGAAACTTGAGAAAGATGTAGAAGAATTGAAGATTTCTCTTTCAGGTTTCCGAACAAAGTTGCATGTAAGTTGTTTTTCTTTGTCTTCATTGTTTTTTTTAAACCTTTTTTAGACTTAATGGCTTGATGTTTCTCTCCAATTTTATTCTTCAAGGATATGGCATCCGGGCTGAAGAATGAAGTTGCAAAACACTTGTTAAACCTTAATGTTTCAGGTTTTACCATGGCACCGGTTAAGGTTAGCAGATTCAATCAATCTGGGTTTTAGTATTAGATTTGTGTCCTGCTCAATATTGTCCATCATTTCTATTTCCTCATGTTCTGATTCATCTTGTTGCTTTTTTTGTTGAATTGGTGATCAAATTTCAGAGGCGATATGCATTTGAGAGATCTGACATACCTGTTGGGGAGAATTATGTGCTGAAGATTAACTACCCATTCAAGGTATGTCACTAGAGCTGTGAATCAAATGATAACATGGTTTCAACTAGAGTTTATTTTCATATATTTTGTTGGTGAACTATGTATTGTTGTATAAGTTAGTTGAATTTAGAGTTTAACTAGTTGTTCTTTTAAAAAAGGTTGTCTGCAAACCCTGATTCTAATGTCACTAATAGATTAACTAGTTACTTATTCTATAGTTGACTGTTACCTCTTGTTTAAAATTGTTTTTTGTCCTCATTTTTTTCAGGATCCACCACTTCCATCAGATTTAAAAGGAGAAAAATTTTGTGCGCTGCTTGGAACTCACAGCAGGTTTAAGTAGTTGGAACATATTTTTAAGAGGAAAAAGTGATAGACTGCACCACAATGTATAATGTTTTGATTGCTTTCTCTTGCACATGATGTTCAAATTTTAACGCATGTATGTTTGTTTATTTATGCAATCATTTAGATTTAAAGGTAATACCTAACCGAACTGCACCAATCCAGTAATATGCCTAATGGTTGTTTCAAATACATAGATGCAAGCAAATATGTCCCTTTTTCAGTCAAAATAATTTGCCAATTTTATTGTCCCACATGTTTGGTCAAGCACTTTAGTTCTTTAAATTCGGGAAGCTATGCTTCTCAATTAGACAATGATGCAATCTTCTCCAGCCTGTTTTTATTACCGTGCTGAGTAAAGTGCATGAACCTGGATTTCTAGAGATTCATATAATGACCCCCTTGGAAAAATAATTGCTTCTACTAGTTAGAGGCTGCAGCTGAGGAGAATTTTCATTATAACCTTCCTAGTGTAGTATTAGGAATTGTTACTAGCGTTTTGTAAGCTTTTCCCACTTGTTTTAGTGTTATTTAACCATTTAGTTTTTCAAAGCCCTTTTTCCTTACCTTATGGGGAAACTGTTGAGTCAACATGCTTTTGCTGATTGTCTCAATTACTTGATATGAAGTAGATTGATTGGCTGGTGATGATCTTAATATTTTGTCTATGACATGCGATGATAATATTTTAGAGTCGATTTGACTTGATTATCTTCCAGGAAACTTATCCGTGATGAATTTCGGTTTTGCAAAATTATTTTTCCAGGATTAGACAATGCAATAACCTATGGGTTCGTTACTTCAAAATTAGATGGACTACTGACTACTATTATCACTTGCAGCGCATTGGAGCTTTTCCTTGTTAAAAGGAAAGTAAAAGGACCTTCTTGGCTATCAGTTTCCAAGTTTTCTACTTGTCCAGATCCTCAGAGGGTGAGATTTCTTGAACCTAGGTGTCTGGTGCGGTTTTAACTAATTTTACAAATTCATTAAGCGTGTTTTCAGTTCTTATGTTCACAGTCTGGTTAAGCTCTGACAGGTCAGCTGGTGTAAGTATGAGGTTATTGTTGATTCTCCCAAAGACATTAGGATTTCAACTTCATCAAAGAACACAACAGAAACTCCTCCGGTTGTTGTTTCTGCCATAAATTTGAAGACTATCATTAATGAGAGGCAGAATGTAAATGAAGTAGTCTCAGCATCCATTATCTGCTGTCGCAGGGCGAAGGTTTGTTGGCCTTTCTGGCTATGATAATACAGAGTGAATTTAGATATGTATTGTCAAGAACTATTTTAAATAGTTTTGGTTGATTTAAATTAGGCTTTTTTCTTTCCAATTCTAGTAAGCTGCCTTAAATGTTAAGTCTGGGGGATCTGGTCTTGAATAGATGTAACAAGCATTGCTTCCCACACATTAGGGAGGCATATGGAGCAAAGAAGAACTAGTGCAATTTTAACTTTTAAGCTTAGCTTAGTCATTTAGATGCTTCAGTAATTCATTCATAGTGTTTAGTTGATAGCTAGTATAAATCAATCTACTTTCAGGCTGGTCAGTTACATAGGGAAACATATGCAACTTAATATTATAGGCTTTACTTCACATTCCTCTTTTTATAGGAAACCAACTTGAATCCGACTAGCAGAAAGATGTTATCATTGATATACTCAAAACTTCATCAGTATTAGTTTAAGCATGTTATACACTGGCTTAGATATCAAACAAGTTGCCATGTTGACCTAAGAAAATATATGTACCATATGTGGTTTGGGCTTTCAGATAGACACTCCCATGTTGGCTTCAGAATGGAAGAAACCTGGTCTTCTGAGCCACTTTACTGTTGTCCGCAAACTTGAGGGAGGCTTTTTTCCAATGGGGTTTACCAAAGAGGTGACAGATAGAAATTCAAAAGCTGGATCAAATGTTCTAGTTTCTGAGAGCAGGTAACTTGTTTATGTTGTCTTCCATCAAACTTTTTGACCATTGCCTCTTAACATGATATTGTATTTGAATAATTCTATTTAGTGGCTATTGTTTAAGCATCTTTTCACACTATGTTGCAGTGAAAGAGCTTTGGTAAATCGACTGATGATTGAGTTATACAAGTTGGACAGTGATGTTCTTGTTGGCCATAATATATCTGGCTTTGACTTGGATGTTCTCCTGCATAGAGCCCAGGTGCGAATCTCCACAAAGTGCTTTACTATAAAAGGAATTTAAAGCTACTCCTTATTTATATTCTCAGCCACTGGCGGAAGATCATGGGCAGGCTTCAATCTGCTGCCTCATATGTACATTTAAGCAAGAGTTGGCAATCATTGATAGCTTAATGCAATTTCTTATTTGCATAACTAATACAATATAGAAGTACATGACTATTGAATTACTATTAATCAATATGTCAAGATACACATAAGAGTCTGTCCTACAAGCTAATTTTTGCTGCCATTAAACTTCATTTCCTGATGTTATAGTTAGCTTTTCTGTATTATGAAATGTTTTGATGGAAATAACTGTATATAGCGATTTAACTTTCCTCATCCTATTCTTAAAGCGCAAACTGCCTCTATACTGATCAAACCTCCATATGATGATTTGCCATTAACCCTATAGTGCAAATAATTTGCTCTGTTGCAGGCTTGCAAAGTGCCAAGCAGCATGTGGTCCAAAATTGGTCGTCTGAAGCGTTCTGTGATGCCCAAGTTAACAAAAGGAAGCACCATCTTTGGGTCTGGAGCCAGCCCTGGTATCATGTCATGCATTGCTGGTCGTCTTTTATGTGATACATATTTGTGTTCCCGTGACTTATTAAAAGAGGTATGTCAATAGGTGCATTACACGCTTGTTGCTGTCTGCGAACTGAGATGATGAAAACCTTTGCTTATTAAACATGCAATTTTGGTTCTCAGGTTAGCTATTCTTTGACACAACTGTCAAAGACTCAGCTGAACAAAGACCGCAAGGAGATTGCTCCACAAGATATTCCCAGAATGTTCCAAACATCTGAATCGCTCATGGAACTTGTAGGTTTTGATAACCATGTCTTGTAGTAGTATGGTTCGGAGCTTTACTTTATTTATAATGTTTAATTACATTTCAATTAGGTGGCATCTAAACTTTAATAACATTCATAAACATGCAATTAAAAAGATGGATTTTAGCTGTAATTTGATATTAAATACCGAACGTGCATGATGATTGTTTGATGTTTTTCTTGCAATGGTTCTATTTATGTTGTAAATGAATTAGAATTCTTGGCTAAGAGCTTTTGATACTTACTGTGTTATTTTGCATTTTAAAAAATTATGATGGACCTTACTGTTTGAACTTGAGGATTATAGTACTCGGAGAATGTGTAGCAGGACAATCAAGTCAATTGTAACTGGAAATTTGTGACTGGTCTGAGCTATCATGCTTCTAATTATATCTGTGATGTGTTCAGATTGAATATGGTGAGACTGATGCATGGTTATCTATGGAACTCATGTTTCATCTGAGTGTTCTTCCCCTTACCCGCCAGCTGACTAATATCAGTGGTAATCTCTGGGGAAAAACTCTCCAGGTGAGTTCTGCCTTGTTCCCCATGTGCATTTGTCTCAATATCTGTTTGTTGACTTGACATAAAAGCACATATTCCTTTTCAGGGTGCTAGGGCTCAAAGAGTAGAGTATCTTTTGTTGCATGCATTTCATGCAAAAAAATACATTGTCCCAGACAAGTTTTCATCTCACACAAAGGAAACAAAAGTTACAA
This sequence comes from Adansonia madagascariensis, assembly GCA_038381835.1. Taxonomy (NCBI): domain Eukaryota; kingdom Viridiplantae; phylum Streptophyta; class Magnoliopsida; order Malvales; family Malvaceae; genus Adansonia; species Adansonia madagascariensis. The sequence goes on from JBBYHL010000004.1 coordinate 14,231,708, forward strand.
AAAGGAGAATAAATCATGGTGTTGAGGATGGAAATAAGGATGAGGTAGATAACAATGATGTGAATTTTGAAGATGTAAATCATAATGAACATGGAAAAGGCAAAAAAGGTCCTGCCTATGCAGGTGGATTGGTTTTGGAGCCTAAAAGAGGACTGTATGACAAATATGTATTGCTGCTGGATTTCAATAGCCTTTACCCTTCCATAATTCAGGTTATAATAACTAGTGCATGTCTCTTCTATTAACAATCAGTTTTGAATTTTCTCTCTCCTTTTTTTTCCCCTTTAGTTCAAGGTAGTGAAGAATTCTGCTGGCATATACCCTTTTAATGAGTATGAGATATTACTTTGGTCTTACAGGAATACAATATATGCTTCACAACGGTTGAAAGATTTCCTGATGGATTAATTCCCCGTTTGCCTTCTAGCAAAACAGCTGGGGTTCTACCTGAGGTATAATCTCATCTTGCATTCAGAACCAAGTTCTGTTAAAACTTATATTCGCACTCTGTCTTCTAGTTGTCTATATAATTCTTCTCTAAGTGCACAGTCTGGAAGTGTGAATCCCCTACAGAAACGCACTAAGTTTAATGAGGGTAGTTGTCACTGCCCTTCAGAAATCCTAACTCTTTATTCTTAAATAGAAACATTGACAACGAATGCATATCCATTATTATTTTCTAGTAATTGCAAAATGTTTGAGATCTTCCGAAATGGAAGTGTTTTGAGTTGTACTTGAGAAGAAAATACAGAAAATCTGAGAGAAGGAATTGATGAAGTAATAACTTATTGTTTTGATGATTTTGAAACTAGAAAGCTGTCTTGTATTTGTCATGGAAAGATAATTAGATGAGTTACAACTATTAATAATCACAGATTGTTAGTTACTATTTTGAGTTATCAATTACATATGATAAAAGAAATTTTAGATGGTGTTTTGATACTCATGAACAATCTGCCTGATCAATATGTCCTTACATGAAATCGTTCTGCACATTCAAATGGAACTTCTTCATGAAAGATGTGGCCTTACACTGTCTATTTGCTTCTAATTATTCTACATAAATGTCAGTAGATAATTTGTTTTTCATACCTTTGTGTAGCTGCTGAAAAATTTGGTTCAGAGAAGGAGAATGGTAAAGTCATGGATGAAAAATGCAACTGGTATCAAGGTCCAGCAACTTGATATTCAGCAGCAAGCACTAAAGCTAACTGCAAATAGGTTTGTTTGTATTTTATTTATTATTACTATTATTTTGGGGTTCATTTGGTTGAACCATGCAAGACAGGTGTAACCATCACTGTTCCTTCAAGCTTCATGATCCTTTAATTTCTTTGAAAGCTTTTAGTGTGATTGCCAAAGCCTGTCCTACTATAGATGGCACTTTCGAAATTTCTTTCTAGCTTGCAACATTTTACTGATTCTTATTTGTAGTTAAGGTGGTGCCTTTTGCATATGACCTGATAATGTTTGTTGTGCAGTATGTATGGATGCCTTGGGTTTTCCAATTCGAGATTTTATGCAAAACCTCTTGCAGAGCTTATAACACAACAAGTAAGAGAGCTATATTTAGCATACACACAAATGCAAAGATCCGTCATGTTCTCAAGTAGAAAGATGGTTTATTGCAGATTATTCTGTTGTGATTTGATCTAAGTTATACTGCTGTCTTTTAGGGACGGGAGATTCTACAAAGTACTGTTGATCTTGTTCAGAACAATTTAAGCTTAGAGGTATTCTCTTATGCCTTATGCCTTGATATTCAGAAGTTATGAATAGCATAGCAATATCATGTCCATGTTAATTAATGAATTATGCTTCTGAAGATTTTTTTTTTTGGTTATTTGGCAGGTAATCTATGGTGATACAGATTCTATTATGGTTTATAGTGGACTGGATGATATTGCAAAAGCAAAAGCAATTGCGGGAAAAGTCATCCAGGAGGTGAGGCTCTGATAATGTGCTTTCTTTTTACTTATGCAGGCTACCTCTTGCATACTACAAAAAGATTAAACTCATAAAAGCTTGCTGTGCTTGTAATGTGATGCAAATACTTTGTTTATCTCTAGGAGTGTGGTTGATCAGATTTGCTGCAAGGGTTTGTTTAAACCAAAAGGCTATAAGGAAGAAGAAAACAGTCTGGCTAATTCCCAGTTATTACTGTATAGGGCTGTATTGCATTAGTCCTTTTCTTCTTAGGATCTGATTGAATTGTTGCCACCATTTTTGATTCCTCACTTCAAAGATTTAGATTTCCCTTGGGGTCTTTAGTTAGGAGTTGTATAAACTATATAGCTGCCTTTAATGTGCAATACATTTTTCTTTTTGAATTTAAACTTCTCTTTTAGGCACTTTGTGCAAGCTGTAACTTATAGCTCTTTATTTCTAGGTGAACAAGAAATATAGGTGCCTAGAAATTGACCTTGATGGCCTGTACAAGAGAATGTTACTTCTGAAGAAGAAAAAGTATGCAGCTGTGAAGGTGCAATTCAAAGATGGGATGCCATATGAGGTAATGTAGATCTGTTGAATACATTTTCGCTCGCTATTGTGATTCTTAAAAAGAATTGGAGAGATAACCTTTTAGCTATAGGTTATTGAGCGGAAAGGTCTTGATATGGTTCGTCGTGACTGGAGCTTACTGTCAAAGGAAGTGGGAGACTTCTGCCTTGGTCAAATCTTGTCAGGAGGGTATGCAATATTTTATTAGTTTGTTAGTTTTAAGTTGTGTTAATTTTATCAAGTAGGAAATCCCAGCAGAACTTGGTTCCTGAGTATTTGTCACCGTGGCTTCTATGTTTACAGGTCTTGTGAGGATGTTGTTGAATCAATACATAACACTCTAATGAAGGTATGTAGATACTGCTTACCGTTAGTACCATTTTTATTTTGTTCCTTTGGTTGGATTTGGTAGGGGGCAGAAAGTCTTAGCTCCTTGGGATCATTTCAAGGGGCTACTACATATGGTTTATGACACTCATCATTCTCTGAACTTTCTTTGCAAGTTGAAGTTGTGTGCTTAGTCTGCAATTATATAATTGACCTGTTTGCTTGTAACAGGTGCAGGAAGAAATGAGGAATGGACAAGTAACTCTTGAGAAGTACCTTATCACTAAGACTTTGACTAAATCACCTGAAGCCTACCCAGACGCCAAAAATCAACCTCATGTTCAGGTGATTTCAACAAACAGTTACTGGTCTTGCCTGCAGTATAACTCTATTTAATCTTATATAATTTGCCCTACCATGTCTCTAATTCATGCAATGGATATTCCCTGAACCAATTTATAGGTGGCTCTCAGATTGAAGCAAAGTGGTTATTCTACTGGTTGCTCGGCTGGTGACACTATTCCATATATAATTTGCTGTGAACAGGTTTGTACATCAATATTTCTATAAAATATATCTGAAACTTTGTAATTATAGGCTGCCTTCAGACCTTGATTTTACATTCATCTCAATCTGATTTTTTTTTCTTTATTTTCTTGTCTTGGACAGGGAACTGGTTCAAGCAATTCAACAGGGATAGCTTACCGTGCAAGGCATCCTGATGAGTTGAAAAAAGATGAGGGTAAATGGATGATTGACATTGATTACTACTTGTCACAGCAGATTCATCCAGTTGTATCTCGATTATGTGCTTCAATACAAGGAACAAGCCCAGAGCGGTTAGCTGATTGTCTAGGACTTGACTCATCCAAGGTAATCCCTACAGGCTAGCCTGAATTTGAATGACATGTATGTCCTATCTTGCACACAGTTCGCCAATGATATTATTATTATTATTATTATTATTATTTTTTTTTTTTTTTTTTCAGTTCCAAAGTAAATCAATTGAAGCTGTCAGCAATGACACTGCTAATGCTCTCTTGTTCGCTGTAGATGATAAGGAGAGGTAACTATTTTCTTCCACTCGGCTGTTTTTTTCTTCATAATTTTAAGAACTTTTCAGTAGTTTTTAATTTCTGTCAAAATTTTGCAATATTCTATTATGTTTATTATACCTTCACAAATGAATCTCATGAAAATTGGCTACAATGACATAATGGATGTATTTCTTCCGTGAGCTAATCTGTCTTGGATTGTATTGCAGATATCAGGGATGTGAGCCACTGACCTTGTCATGCCCGAGCTGTTCAGCCACTTTTGATTGCCCTGCTGTATTTAGCTCCTTCTGTATTAATGGTGAGAAACCAACAAAAATGCCACAAGAAGAATCTACTTGCAATTTCTGGCGTAAGCTGCGCTGCCCCAAGTGTCCAGAAGAAGGTGACATGGGTAGAATGTCTCCTGGAATGATAGCAAACCAGGTATTGTTGAGTTTTTGACTCATACATTGCCTTTCTGGCCTTTTCTTGATGATCATTTACAGCAGAAATTGCTCATCCATAAAAAGTTACTAATATAATCACGTATCTTAGGCTTGTGTGACTTAAAATGATTTCTGGTGCTGACACCATTGAAAGCCTTTTTGTTTTTGGGGGGTGGAAAATGTAATCAAGCCCTGTTACTTTATATTGTCCTCTCAAATCTGTCAGTGCCTTATCTATTATTATACCCAACATTAGATTTAGGTCATTTTGAACATGATATGAAAACACAACTTGGACATAATGCTTTTAATAAACATGAAAATAGCATAAAAAGTATGACAAGACGTGATTAAAAAAATGTGTTAAATATACGTATTGTATTTGTGTTTAAGAATTTTGGTATATTTAATATTTTTTGTTGTATTTATATTTACACGATTGACACCAAAAAAACATGAGAGATGACAGTGCATCCATTGTTAGTTCATTCTAACATGCTCGAAAATCCAAAATTGCTTGCAATATACAGTCATGCTAATAATGTAAGCTTTGCCCTGTCAGGTCAAACGACAAGTGGAGGGGTTTATTTCAATGTACTACAAGGGCTTAATGACGGTAAATAGATCTCTTTGCAAAATCTTGTATATATAAATGAAAAAACTTTTGTGGGGGGGGGGGGTTAGCAGTAATTAAATCTGATTTAACATGTTTTTAACTTTCGGTTTCAGTGCGATGATGATACTTGCAAACATACTACACGAAGTTTGAACCTGCAGCTTATTGGTGATTCCGAGAAAGGAACAGTTTGTCCAAACTATCCTCGTTGTAACGGGCGACTTGTGAGAAAGGTTTCATGACAATCTTTTAAACTCGAAACATTTTATACCCTTTTTTCTTTCCGAACATCTTTATAATTAAGCTGAGAAAAATTTTGGTTAAATCTGTAGTATACGGAAGCAGATCTATACAAGCAACTTGCTTATTTCTGTCATCTCTTGGATACCGCACGGTGCATAGAAAAGGTGGTAGAATTTTGCTTTTTATAGTAGCTGTTGTTGTGTTATGATGAATTAGGGCATGGTCATATTTCTATCTGTTCAATAGAGTGGTGTTTGTGATTTAAGTGATGTTTGTTTGGTGGTGGGTTGGCAGATGGAGACAAGTGCTAGGATACCACTAGAGAAAGAGTTGGCCAAGGTTCGGCCAGTGATTGATTTGGCTGCGTCTACTATTCAAAGAATTCGAGACCGATGTGCCTTTGGTTGGGTGCAGATAAACGACCTCATTATCACCGTTTAAATCTTTCTTTTTTTCTTCTTTCTGCCTTGTAAATATTATGTACTGACACCAAATATACGTATACATAAGTAACAAATTTAAAATTTAATTCATGTTTTTGTGTTTTCGCTACTATTTTAGTTCTTTCTATTAGTTTTAGTAACAATCCTATATCTTCATGATGTTTATGTAGTTTTTGATTGACTTGATCTTATGAGCTATGACTCATGACATCGATTTAGATAAAATTAATTATAAAAGATTAAATGAAATAATTATAAAATATAAACAGTAAAGATAAATATATTTATTTTAAAAGATAATTATTCACTAAAAAGGATATTTATTTTTTAATTTTTAAAATATTTTCTTTCACCACTTTATGAGTATTTTCAATTCTAGTTATAGATGTAATTTTTTATTGAGATGGTATTACAATTTAAGCGATAAAACTTTTGATTTAATTTGTATTACACGTGGAGAGATATTAATTAAGTTGAAAAAAAAATTCCATAGAGATCAAAGGATAAAATTAATAATAAGGCTATCAAGCATAGTATATAAGAAAGTTCATTAAATAAGATAATCCATTAAATACACTCTTTGAAGTTTGGATATAAACTTTCAAAATTTTAAAATGTAAACAAGGCGTTTCATTGGTGCCATACTGATAAAACTTTCGGCCCTGTAGAATGGGCCTTATAAAGTGGTCCCGGCCCGAGTTGTTTACTCAAACTTATAAGAAGGCCCATTTGTGTCCAAAGCCCAACTAAAGCTTAGACAAGATATCCAGTTACAGCGGAGAAAAAGCAATGATTCATTTTATTATGCAATTGAAAAATTGGGGGGGGGGGGGGGAAAGGGGGATTCTTGGGCATAAAGGTAGACAATAATTTGATGTCTGCAAAGAACGTTAAAGAAGCTCCTCCAATCATATTCTTATTTATACTAACTATTCCATGCCTTTTCTTTATTTAACTCGGATTCTCACTGCAGCTCCCCGACAGGCGCCTCGTTGAGCCATAGGAAATGGATGAAATCATACAGTTTTGCACTTACACTCACCTGTTTAGGGATGATGATAATAATAACAATAATCATCAACCATTTTTATACCAGCAACAAGTTCAGAAAAAAAGAATATATATTTTTTAAGAGGTGAGGGGTTGCAATACCTTATATGGTGTTGGGTTTAATCTCCTGATATGATCAGGCCTCATTTGCTGAAGCTGTTTCATGCAATGCTCCCTAATGTCCTTGAGAGCTGGTAACTCTTCTCTTACTTTACCTTCAGGAGGGGCCCAAAAAAAAAAAAAAAAAAACTTGTTTCAGATATTGCTCTTCCTTCCATACTGTTTAATTCCAAGATGGATATTCTGACTTTCTGAGCTTTTACCTGACTTCCCAGGCCAATAACACTTCAGAAGCTCTTCCACACGCTTTGGTACCACATATGCTCTTTTGGATTCATTAAATGGGTGACGACATAGAATACGTTCTCCCACCTGCAAATTTTGAAGAGAGTAAATATGAAGTGAATTTTCATATCCCACCGCAATAAGTAACGCTGTAACATTACAAAGTCAAAAACTGTTTACAGGCGAATATTATTGTAGTTAATTAGTTTTTTACACTAGGTATCAACATTGATTTTAGGATATGGATAACAAATAAGATCATCAACTATATGCTTATCCAAAACTTGGACTGGTGTAGTAGACACTTTAATATCTAGATAATGATGCATAAAAGTTAAGCATTTATACAAAGTTTAAAGGATAAAATAATAGTATCTTTCTACCTTGAATTCTCGGGTCGCTAAAGTTAAAACTAGATCTAAAACTTTTATGATGCTATTAAATACACATTTATGTTGCCACAAATTAAAAAAATAAAATAAAATAAAAATATAAGGATGAGAAAGTTGGTTGCTAGTTACCGAAAAGCTTTGGCGCCTATGCAACAAGAGTAATGGGAAGTTAATACCTTTGGACATGGTTCATTTTCGCCTGTCATTATGTCCACCAGGGAATATCCTTCCTTTCCGTATAACCTATAACATCGTTTTTTGCATGGTATAGAGACCTAGCATTTTAAAAATATACAAATAAATAAACAAAAAGATGAGAGAAAGAAAGAGGAAATGTGTTATATAAAGAACAGTGCATGCTGTTAGAACTTCTTTGGCTGCCAGCTCAAACCTTAGATACATCCTCTGAAAGCTTAATGCGTGGCTGATTATTGATCTCAACAAGTTTGAAAACACAACCTAAAGCTGCTTGAGCATAGCAAGTGACCAAATACGTTCCTATTCCGTAACAATCCACCTCATGACCCTGCATAGAAAAAAGTGCGATCTATCATGAGTAGATGTCCACAAAGGGTGAATCACAGAGACGCTGTCATCTGGATACAGGCCCTTAGAGAGTCAACTAAACCATTCAAAGAAATTTTAGTTTAGATCAAGTACCTGCTTGTTTAGCGCGTCCAGAGTTTCCTCATTCAAATCATTACTAGCAGTTATACCCATCCTTCCAAAACCGGGCAGACCAAATTCTTTCTCAATTGTATGAAAGATCTTTCGGGCTTCAATAGACAAGTATGCTAGGTCACCAGAGTCCAATCTAATGCCGACTGCTTTATATCTGCATTTTGCAAATTTAACTTATCACAGTAATCGAGCAGGACCAATGCTTTCTTGTATGGATGAAATCCACCCAATAAAAAAAAAAAAAAAATCCTTCAGATGTTACATAGACAAAAGTAAGACCTACAAACTATATGATCCATGATAAATGGAGAAGCCCAACAAAAAAAAAAAGCCTTTGATACAACTATAACAATAAGCACAAAATGAAAAAGAAAAGCAGAGGCAGAGGCAGCATCTGCTGATGCATGATCTCACCAAGGCATGTTACTTCATGGCTTTCTTCATATGACTTCGATGTCAATTTAAGTATAGCCATACACAAAAAGAAGATGTAATCAATAAATTAATTCATTTTCTCTCAATCCATCAAACAAAAAATGCTACTAGTACCAACATTCAGCTTGCCAACATAAATTCGTCTCTGAAAATCATTGGAAAGATGATAAGAAATTACTAAAGTGAACACAGACACAGATAAAGTATCCAATGGGAGCAATAGGAATTCTTTTGACCGAATTTTGAGCAAGTGGGGAATTGTTCTTGTAAGAAAAGAAACTGCCATATGTGCAAGCCTTTGAGACATACCCCAAGTCATTAAGTGCCAAAGCAACTGCACAAAAGTTGGGGATTCCACTTCTGATTACCTGGTGAAATGGATGCCAAAACTGCAATGTTAGTACTAATATATGTTATGATAAAATAGACTACATCAAATTTGTTTTAAAGCTAAAACTCAAGGCAGGTAAACTTACATCATATGTATCTACAAGAGCGAGAAAGTTGTTAGGAAATGCCAAGGCATATGACATGAAAGCTGCTAATTCACTCTGATTGGTCTCACCAAAAATGCCACTAAGTGACTTTGACCACTAGAAAATATGCACCAATAGAGCGAGTTTAGGTAGATGAAGCAACAAGTAATCAACTAGCAGCAATATTGCAGAGAACAGATAGGAAAATTATTAGTCTCTCTCTTCCAAATTACTTATATATCATGCTCTTAAGGAGTTTCAACTGAATAAATGCTTCCTCTCCCCACCAATTTCTGAAGTATGGAAAGAAATGCCACTAGTTAAGCAATTGTGGTCTCAAATCACTAGTATAAAAAACAAAGTTTTGTTTGTCAAATGCATGTGATGTAGGTATAGCATCAACGACTCTGTAGCATTTAACATATGAAAAATTCTATGGCCGTATTACCTTTGCAACTATCAAAGTTGAATCACAATTATGAATGCTGAAAATTATTCATAGAAGATCTAGATAATTATAATTATTGGTAATAATCCTTTAAAATTGGTCACTTTTTTTCTTTATGACAAAATATTAGCCAATGTTGTTTCCAAAAGCAGAGCAATAATTTAATTCTGAATAATTAAAATAAATCTTGAAGTCAGTCTTTTTCAGATCTATATATTTAGGTAAACAAGGGTTTGCGAACTTAATGGAACTAAATCCTGCAATAATGCTTTGCCCTTTCTATTCTGAAACTTTGTTTTTAATTAGGTTTTGAGATAGTGATATTTATGATCTGAGATTGCAACTTTGGGCCATTAGGGCTCTTGGAAGAGAAGAAATGCAAGCTTCAAAACCTAATTTTGATGAACTTGCACATGTAGCACTGGTGGTTTTCAATTAACATAACAGGACAAAGTATATATCTCTAGCTAGAAATGAAAAACACATAAAAATAATTGTTGAGAACAATGTAAAGGACCAATGCACAACACCTGTATTTTGCTTAACCATGACTGAACAAGACTGACAAAGTCCTCGCAAGTACTTGAACCATCAGAGCTACACAGGGATCTCTCTAGGATCTCATCAGGGCTCTGCAAATTAAAAATTGAACAACCTCATATTCAAAGAAGCACGAAAACTCCAATGAAGAAACCATAATATTCAATGCATGAAAACAACATAAGACAATGGTCAATAGAACGGCATACAGAGAACTGGTAGGAAATAGTATGCAATTTTTAAGGTCAGTGTGAAATCCAAGCTTGTCTCTAAACATTGCATTTTATGGAGCATGGACTCATTCGCTAAGAGATAAGAAATCATCAAGAAAATGAAGTTTTGATGAAATACTGTTTTAGATATAAACACCAAGAGCCAATGGTATAGTTAAACTCAAGCACGTTCTCGGAGACTAATAACTAGAACGGTTAAATTAAAAGCTATATACAGATAAAAACTTTATGTACCACTGAAATAAAGTATCGTGAAGTCACCTCATTCATGTCATACATATTTATGTAAGTGTTACTTCACAGTTATTAGTATGCCACTAATGCAATCAGCAAAAACAAACGGAGTCAACAATGAAGGCGAAATTTAATCGGGCTTGCTATAAAATGAACTAGTTTGACCTCAAAAAGAATCCAATCATTCACGTGGAAATATTTTGTTTATGACTGTACAAGTCAAACATGCCAATATTATATGTCATTGCATAAAACACAAAAATTATCACGGTTTAAAGACACAACCGGAAGTTGCATTAATGCAATTTAAAAAATATTACTTACTACTATCACAATGAGAGAAAAACATCCATAAGATATTTTTAAATTGATTAAGGAATTCGGGAACTCTGTCAGAATTAAAGCAAATAAGATCTATAGATAAAAGATATTTAATGTTTCCGTTTTGCTGACATAAGTCATAGAGATGGAGGGAGAGATTCAAGAGGAATAAACATAATTTACGACCACGAATGGTGCTGTAACATATAAAGTTAGACTATCAAGCAAATATAAGCTAAAGTATATTCAGAATAAATAATAAAATCTTAAGATGATAGCTACAGATCTTAAATTTTCCAGAAAAAGTTACTGACCATAAATGAGCTAACGAAAGCATGGGAATGTGTCCCACGAAGAGGTATTCCGAATAACCTTCCAGCCGCAACATTGCTGGTCAACACACAGCATAAAAACAGAAACAAACCATACAAAACTTTAGCTTAGATCAAGAATCTACACTAGTGAAGACCAAAGAAGAATCATATGCTCTGAATAGCTTCAAGATCAAGGAGAGGACAAATATTAACCCTACTTCAGTTCCATTACTTGAAAGAAATGACATAGGAAGCCATGAAAGAAGTGCACAACACAGGATACAAAAATATTTCAGAAATACACCTTGTAGCATCGAAACCTCCAATATAGCAATACTTTGATGCCCCTATAGCACCGTCTGGTCCCTGCAATTAACACGAATGGAAATGTTTGACAGAGAGAAACTCAAATATTAACATTTAAAATAAGAAAAGGAAAAAAAAAAAAAAAAAGGGGAAAAATTCATCAACCTGAGCCCGTCGAAGCCCAAACTCAAGCAACATTTTAGATTTTCCGGCAACAAGTCTGTGTCTAGCCGCATTTGTAGCCACTAAGGACGCAAAATTTACAAGATTCAGAACTGGAGTCTCCAGCAATTGAACCACCTAAAAACGACAAATTTGGGTACCACTAAAAATTAAGATAAATGAAAATAAATACCAGATTCAAGACGAACTGATTTGGAAAAAAAAAAATAAAAAAAGATTAGATGGTACTCACAGCAACTGGCCCTTCAACTCTAAGAAGGGGCACCTTTGGGAAAACAACTGTTCCCTCTGAAATGGCATAGACTTCAACATCAGAACAGTCAATTTCTCTTAGATAATTGACAAAGCCTTCCTGTCACTTGCAGAAACAATGAACAAGTTAACCATCCAATACACAAGCAAAGTTCAAAAAATCAACGAACTAAAACCAGAATATTATTACTTGAATCCTCTGCAAAGTAGTTTGGCTTACCTCACATGAACCAGGCAAGCTTTCACAGATGAAGGAAATCTCTTCCTCGGTTAACTTGAAATTAGCGATGAACTTTATGCATTCTTCCAAACCAGCAAACACGGTGAATTCACCACCGAACGGATTCTTCCGAAAATACAGATCGAAACTGATAGCATGTTATAAAACACTAAGCCGAAGCTCAAAAACATTCAATCTTTCAAAAGGGAAATATCATCAATTTTTCATTTCTGAAACTAGCATGTAACTAAATGATATTAATTGAATAACTAAGTTTCCAAACATCGGAACCCCTGGTTTTCCAATAACTTAAAAAAGTCTTCCGTTGTATAATACTAAACTAACTACTAACAGCTTGAACTTCAGATAATAAAGTTAAAAAAAAAAAAAGTCTACCGAAAACAATAAAAACCTATCATCAAAACTCTATTTTCAATCCGATTTTCGTAGTAGTCAGACAAAGCATTAGATAAGAAAGCGAGAAGGAAAAAAATAGAAAACTATTCAAAATGAAATCAAATTAAAGACTTAAAAAAAGAAGAATTTGAAGGTTTACACAGCTCGATCGTTGTGCTTGCCGGCTTTCCAATAAGCGTAAGCCATGGTGAACTGATAAAGATCGGTCAGAAGAGGCGTGACCATCGGGTTAGTTGGCCTCCCTATGACCCGACCCGCATTCTCACTCGCCCCGTTCGCTTTCGCCTCCATTATAAAAATCGCTCCAGGCCTCTTTTACCAACTTCTCAGCTCAAAACCCGCCCGCTTTTATATAGTGACAGAAAAAACATGCGTATGGCTCACGAACAAAAAATTAAAAAAAAAAAAAAAAATTGTGAGAGATCGTTAAAATTGAAGCGTATTTCGTACTCTTTTTTGAAGAACGAAAAATAAAAATTAAAAGGATTTGAATTCATCCAAAAAGATGAAAATAGCCAAAGGGGGAGAAAGTATTTTGGGGGGTTGGCTTGGCTAAAAGAAGCGTGACGTGTACAAACCGGAATTGGGTCCCCGGTCCGGTTGTGAAAAGTTCCAGGCTTTTTGGTGGACCATATAAACTTCCACAATTTTATTGCCTCAATATTTTTCTTGGCTTATGTTAGACCATTTTTTTTTCTTATTTACCTATAATTGTTATTTTGATTTATTTTTTTATTTTTTTAAAATTTTATTTTAAATAGAAGTGGAACCACATCATACTTTGTAAGGTGCCTTAAAATTAAGATTAACATTATTGAAAAGTTTCCAAATCCAATTTGGATTTAAAATAATTTTATCTTTAAAATAACGAGCTTAAAGAAATTTATGTTAATATTGGTTTGTTTTGTTTTGTTTTGTATATATTATAGATTTATTTACGGGTTGAAGTATTTCTTAAAAGGATTTGGATATAAAAAAAATTTATTTTGGAAAAATAAAATTGGATAAAAATATAAGCTAATCAGATCATGTTTCAACTTTTAAAGCATGAGCTTAATTTAGTCCGTTTTCAATTATATCATATATATCATATTTATATATTATGCAGTTTATATAATATTATAACTAAATATTAGAAAAAAGTTAAATTATCCATATTTGAAATTTAATAAAAATATCAAATTATTGAAGATAAAATAATAAATAATTTTTATTTTTTTAATAATTTGAGTGGATGTGAATAAGATTGAATTATACATTTACATTTGTCAAATATAAATAAATCTAAATTTAATGTTTAAATTATTG
>JBBYHL010000004.1:14267200-14277602 GCA_038381835.1 Adansonia madagascariensis
ATATATATATATATATATATATATAGGTAGTCATCACCTTCATTTTCCAGTATGTACTTCCATTGATAAGCAAACCCCTCTTCTGCTTCCTTCGTACATGTCCAACATCAGCCCCCTCACTCTATTCTAAACAACGACCAGAAAGCGAAGCAAATAAGTTGAAAATCGATTAAATTTATACTTTATCCGTTTCTTTAAGGAAGTAAAAAAAAGAATTAACCAAAACTACTCTCGTTATTCTCGTGGCTACAAAGAAACCAAATGAAAGGAAGAAATTACACATTCGAATTTTACGTTTTATTTGCTCCTTAGTACCAAAAAGATAAAAGAAACCCCCCCCCCCCAAACCAAAAAAAAACACTATTACACTATCAAACCATTGCTCTAAAGGTAATTTAGCAGGGCAATTCACAGTTCCTTCTCCTATAGTTTCCTTTAGATTCTCAGTAAATAACAAGGTCAATTATAGGTGACGCAAAAGAATACAAGTAAAACTCAGAGTTTAAATTAGTTAGTTCTTGTAGTTATCTTTAAGAGGCAGCAGTCAGGAGGTCTGTAGTTTGAATACACGTACACATCAACTGGTTAGTAACAGTGTCTTCTTGATTGTAAAATGTCAGTCTTTGAACACTTGGCAAAGATGGTGCATCCACTATGCTAAAGGAATTGTGAGTCATCAAACATGAATACTTGTTGAAAGGCAGCCCAACAATTTGCCACCCATAATTCACACCAAAAAAACACTAATTTCCATCAGTAACTTGCTTAAAGTCACGAAATGAAGGGAAAAAAAAAGGAAAGCAAAACAACAGAATTGCTAAAAGCCATCATCCAAATATACACAGACATGGAAGCAAAGAGCTTTCTTTAATAAAAAGGAACAAAATTACAATATTTTAGCTGAAAATACCAACTACTCATCATCACTGAGATGCAAATAAGAAGCTTACAACAGAAGTGGGTATGGTAGCTTGGCCTCTGACACAGTAAGGTTGAGTCTTGCCCAAGGCAGGGCAGTTTCCACAATAAAGACCTGGACCACAATCTGTATCCTGTGAACATGAATCATAAACCTGCAAAGTTCTCTAGCAATCCGGTTCAAACTGTACGGATCATAAATAAAGGGAAAGAGAATGTGAGAAGAAGAAGAAGAAGAGCCTGGCGGTTTCCATTAGAACAAGAAGTGGAAATGCTGATGAAGTAAGAGAAAAGTAACAGAAACAAGTACCCAATTGCAGTGCTCTGCATAAGCCACGGTGTTCCGTGAAACACGCCAACATTACTTGTATCTTGCTTTTGCTAATGCAGGGGTCGAGAAAAAAAAAAAAAAAAAAAAAAAAAAAAAAAAAAAGGAAGACAGTTCAGGAGAGGATTTGGAAAACCATTGACAGGTACGAAAAAAGAAAGGCTAAGGAGAACATTTTCTCTTATTTTAAGGTTTTAATGTTTCCTACCCGATTGTCTTTTGGGCACAGTAGGTTCCAAATGAGCTTGATTTGTACTGTCTTGCGTTATCAAAAAGTTTATACCTATAAAATTATTACATTTTTTCCCCTTGAAAACTGAGCATTGCCCCCAGTCTGTACTGGAGTCGGGTATATACTGGTAGTGTCTCTCACGTGGTGGGGTAGGTGATCTCTGCTGAGGGACAGCATTCACTTTCTTAGCATTGTGTATGAGATTTATGATCCTTTGTTTTGTTGGGATGCCAGATTTTTTGATCTTTTGAGGAAACTAGAAACTTGCACCTTAAAATGACAGTTTTGCTCGAAGATTTGGATAATTGGTTTGGATATTGCTTTGCTCTTACTCATTTATGATCTCATTAGGGCTTTAATTTTTTGGTCAAAACAATAATGTGGTGCTTGTTTAAGGAATCAAGTAACAATTTTAAATGCTTTACTTGAGAGGTAGCTTTGCTTTAATTGGTAGGAAAATGGATTTACTCATTTAACTTGATTAAGCAAAGCCGAAAGGTAAAAGAATATATCACAAATGATACACTAACGTGAATGATCAAATCCAGAATAAATCTCACTTCAATTTGACAAATGTCCTTTGCTTATAAATAAACATCACTTCAATCCGCACTCTCCAGAAAAAACCTGCGCGCCCGAAGAATAAGAAAGTCCCCTGCTGAAAAAGGGGGAAAAAAAAAAACAAAACAAAACAAAACTTGCGACGTACGAGCCCAAGGGCGGACCGTTCTTAGATGTTGATTTTACTTAACAAGAATCAATCTCCCCGGAGATTTTTTTGATCGGAAAAATTACATGTTGGTTAATTGTATTATTTTAATGTATCATAATTATCATTAACATATTATATATTTACACAAATTTTAATGCAATAACATAAAATTATTTTTATATATCATTTATTATATTTATATAATTTTTACGTATTATAATTATATTTAAAATATTATATATTTATGTAAATTTTAATAAATTTTTAATTGATTTTATATTATTTTAATATATTCAAATATTTATTTCTTATTCATATTTTGTTTATTACTTTCATATTGTTCATGTCGTGCCAAAATTAACTAATACAATACAGAGCATAGCAAAAAGGAAGGATGCAATAATGCAAACTACTACTTACCGTCAACTATACCTCAAATTTGGAGTACGATCCATTCCATCAACACTTGCCTCCCATAACAAAAAGAAAGCCAGCAATATTGGATATTTGTATTTGCCTTTTACAGGAAAAGTTTAATGTCGCACCCATTTGTCTTTGCTCAAAAATGTTGAGTTGATTGGTGCATGCTTGATGGGCAAAGTTCAAATCTCCCCTTCCCCAAATCTTTAATAGTTTTGGCCAAAAAAAAAGGAAGTTTAATGTCATGTCAAAGTGAGTTCATATTAATCCATTGAAGATGGTGAATGGTAAGTGGCGGGTTTTTTTCCAGTTGAAGTGAACACAATCTAGTCTGGAATAAACATGAATTAAAAAGCAAAAATCAAATAAGTTATCAGTGGAGATGACAATGATATGCTATGCCCAACAAAATGAGAGAACATTAACCTTTCCTATCATCTATGAATGATAATGATCCTTCTACCTGTGAAAGAATGGCAAAAAAATGTTGAATTTAGGATTTAAATGAATGGTCGGGTTAAGCAAGTTTCTTGGCGCGTCCGCTTGAAGGAGCACCATCCTCTTTTTTGGAACCAGATGCCTCGGGCTTTCTCGCCCAAGCAGGAGCTCTGTCAGGCTCGTAACGATAGTCATAGAAAAGTTCTTCTCCAGCATTAATTCGTTCTTTGGCGAATATACCCACCCGGTGATCCCCAGCAACCATAATGACCTGAAAAAAAAATGGTTCAGCTTTAAGCATTAAATGAGAAATGGCAAAAACACGTAAATGGAACTCCAGATGTTCTAGAAAAATGATGTGCGAAACAGCAGCAACAACAAGGCCTTTCCTGCAGGCAAAAGCAATCTAAAGTGTACCTTTGCATAGCAATTAGGATCAGGAGAATGGTTGGCAAACTTCAACTTGTCACCCTTTCGATAAGCATCAAGAACAAACTGAAAAAATGACGGAACCAATGAATTAACATTTGTTAAGAACATAGAAAGAAAAAAAAAATTGATGCAAGGGCATGCCTGATCATTCAGATTGAAGAGAAATGAAGAATTTTCACGGTCATATATCTTTCCACGTTTATCTGCTTCCCGATGTGAAATCAGTTCCCCAGTGTACTCACCAAGGTACTCATGCTTGCCAACACTATTCTGAAGGATGGCCAAAAAATTAAACAGGATGAGCAAACGAAAAACACAATACTCAAGAGCCATATTGAGTTGACAAGTCCCATATTACCTTCAAGAAAGCTCCCCAACCAGAAACATCTGACCTTCCAAGCAAGACCTATATGGCAGGCAAGCCTTGTCAATACACAGATATTATTCACTCCCATAAGTTTCTAGTGTCAGTGGCAAATGAGAACTGCTCTGCTACACTCGGAATAAGCATAAAAAGCAGGCTTTTTAATTTTCTAAGAGTTAAATAAATGGATTTTATTATCTATTTGTTCACCCAATACCACTTTCCTTTGTCCTCCAACCTCCCCAATACCCCCCTCCCCACCAAAAGTAAAATAGAAGGATCAGAATGTAGGATTATTCTATGCGGTAAGCCCCAAAGCATATCATTCTTGGCCTCGGATAAGCATGAGGTTTATACTGCCAGGTGCTTTAAGGCCCAAATGCAATCACTTTTCATCTTTTGAGGTAAATAAGCACACCTGATCTTATATATTAATGGACTATATTTTAAGAGTCATCTCCCAGTTCTGGAAACTATAAACGAGAGAGATATATCAATGCTTCAAAATAGTTGTTGAATCAAAGATTACAACAGTTCCCCTTTGATTTAGGCGTTAAAAAACATTTTATGTAGCATCTGGAGAACAAAAAAAAAAGCAATTTTGTAACTTATAAAATAGGAAACCTATCTCAAAACAAGGAGGACTATTGATTTGATGTTTCTTTGAATATTTAAATATATTGAAGCATATTCATACACACCCACACATATGCACTCATCTAACTGGAAGGGATAAACAAAACGAGATGGAAGAGAAAACACCATTACCCTTTGTTGTTGTTTGAGAAGAAGCTTCATATTTCTGCATTCATAATTGTCACCTCTTTGTGGAGGAACCCCAAGACTACCAGTGCCATCACCACAACTGCAAAGTCAATTTCAAAGGATCAGATGCTAGAAGCTACATGGAAAGTTGGGGAAAAAAACAACATACAACTAATAACTTTAGATCTAAGACAAAAAATAACAAATAAAAAGGAGATCATTGACCATTACAAGTGTTGTTTTAACTCAGATGTTCCCATAATTTTAAAATCAAGATGCACCTCTAACCACAAAAGAACATATAAAGGACCATGTGCTCTCGCAGACCAAAGCAGAAAAGCCACTACTAGCAGAAACTACATTTTAATTCAAGAAGCCAAAAACTTACTCATATAATAGTAGGTGCATCTATGATGAATTTTATTACATTAACAGAAGTTTATTATAGAAATACTTTTATGAATTAATAATAATGCACTGGCAGTAAATATATGTGAAATAGCAGAAATAAACGATATGGAAGCATGTAAGATCTCCAAACATGATTGGGAAAGCAGATTAAGCTATACAATGGGCGAAGTTAACATAATCCTTTCCCAAGAGAAAAGAGTAACATATAAAATTAACAGCAATACCGCCTAAGAAAATCAGTATATCTTTCCAAAGCTACTTTTGAATATTTTTAGGCGCACACATGCATCCATTTTTTCCCCATTGAAGGCTACTAAGTAACATAACCAAAAAAAGAGGAAAAAAAAAAAAAGGGAAATCAAAGTCAGAGATCACCTGACCCAACAATTTCTACAAACATCTGGATCGCATTCCCTGTCTGCAGCAAAGCATGGACACTGACGGCTTCGACATTGACTTTTAGCACAATGACAACCTCTAAATCGATTCTTGCAACTCTTAGGACATCTATAAAAGCAAGCAAATATCAGTAGAAAGAATACATGCATCAAAATCAAGATATCACCAATGCATATGTGATGACCATAAATCTATAACATATCTAAGAAATCCAAAGCAGCCATAATTGATAAGGAGAGAATGAATTGATGAAATATAGCTTGAAAAAAAACAGCTCACCCGCAATATTTTTCACAGCAGGTCCCATTTAAAAGGCAAGAACATTGCTTTCCGCAAGCTGTTTGACAACTACATGGATTATATTGCCGGCATGGCTGATCTTTCCTCTCAGTAATCCTTTTCCTGATTGAGTGATATGCAGCTGATTTCCAGGTATACTTCAAACGACGGACTCTTCCCCTTCTACGCAAGAATCTTGATCTTCGTCTCACTTCATTATTTCCCTAGAGTTATTAAAAAAAAAAAAAAAAGATAAATGAAATGATGCAAAAACAGAGACGAGCAAAATGGTAGAATAATGTAGTTTAGCAAAAAGGTCCTCATGCCCAAACCAACAAACCTAAGTCAAATAAATTACTAACCACGGCTCCATTAATGTCAAACTTGGAATACCCTTCAACAAGAGATATAACACCATCAGCTGCATGGCAATTAAGTTTATTGTCAGAGCAGGTCATGTATTGGAAAACCTCCCAGCATGTCTTCAATCCATTTAAGAGATTTCTGGCAATCAAACAGCTGCCATAACAAAGAGCAAATTGTAAGTAGACAGAGCATCAATAAACGGGAAGGGAAGCCAAAAGCTATTAGTACAAATTAAAAAAAAAAAAAAAACACCTTAATGTTACTTGCAAAAGGAGTGGGTGATTCACAAACTATGTACAGTATCGCTCAGATTAAGACTCCTGATCATTGTATTGAATTTTGGGAAAAAAGAAGAAAAGAAAATTAACACCATAACTGCTACTTTTAACAAACACTTATAGAAAAAACTAGAAAATGAGTTTGTTGGAGATACCTACCACTGAATTTGAAGATAGTGGATTATTTAGTGTTGAAGTAACAATAAACAGGCAACAGATTTCGTAGAATTAATTAACTCAAATGTAATGCAGATTCGATCTAGTGCATATCAGAACCAATTAATTAAAACATAATGTAAAACACCATAAACACACCTGTTCTTGCCAAAAATCTCCACACCTTTCTCAAAAAGACCTTTTTCAATAGCTTTCCAAGATTTATCATCACTTAGTTCCTGTTTACATAAGTTTTCATCCACAAACTCTTCTTTTCTCAGGCCATCCTTGCTACTAGTACGAGCCAAACCATTAATTGTCTCACTAGAAGGAACTTCAGAAACATCTCCTTGGACTCCTTCCGCTAATGGCCAATCTTTTCTCCTAGACCATCCTGTATTTGGAGATTTTACATTCTGTGAAGAAGAGGTAGCATCTTCATTGTCTTTTCGTACATTAGACCTGAGTTTCATATCTATAGGTGAAACACCTCCACTCACAACAGAACCAGAAGCAGATGCTGCTATCTTCTTCTGCCTCTTTCGCATGCAAATCAAAACACGTTCAGCAGCTCGCTTGCTATTCCTCTTGAGAATTCCAGATTTTCCAGGAATTTTACTCTTAGAAGGTGACAACTGGGGAATAGGTGACGACTTTTCATGCCTGGGTCCAATCTCTGAGTCACTGCTTTCTGAAAGATTTTTAGCATTGGATGAAGCACTTTCAGTTTGGCAGGACTTTACCTTCCTCCTAGCAGACGGACCAGAAGATTTCTTACGGGATGAGGTTTGAGCCCCGAAACCATCAGATGAAGAGTTTGACTTTTCTTCAGGATTCATTGCAGAGCTAACTGTACCATTTCTTTCTGACTTCAGTACCTAGCATTAAACAATTCAATACTCTATAAATATGACAAATTCAACTTTTGAAGAGGCAAGAGATTAGCCAAACATTTACCGAACGATAACAATGCGGCCCACATGGTGCATTCTCTTCATCTGGATGGTTCCATGGAGTTTGTTTATCGGCCTGATAATATAACGTATTGAGAAAATAAGAATCTATAGACACTCCGACAATTTTAAACAATTAGAATTGCATGGCCAACTCACAGGAAAGATAAGGTCCTGAGAACATCCATGTAATCTGCAATCAAACACCTACCAAATACACGGGGGGAAGATACAATTGAAGAAGACAACAAAAAGCAACATAGAGCTGATAAAGAGCAAGAAAGTGCTTACAAGGCATCGTCTACAAAATAAATTGTCAAAAGAATCAAGAGCTGCTTCAAGATCCTTTTCAAGAAAGGAATTCCAATTTTCTGCTCCAATATCCCCATTCTTAGAGGCTCCAGTAGCCTTCTCCTCCTTAATAAGGGTTTCATATCTTGCCTGTATAAGATGTTTGATGGTGTTTCATATCTCTGTAAAGCCAGCAAAAAGAAAATGGGAAACAGCTGGACCAAAGTTTACACTATGACCAGTTTTATCAGTAAATGAACAAGAGAGAAAAACGAAACCTTCAGAAGAAGAATTTTAGTTGCTAAAAGTGGAAAACAAAAGGACCAGAATAGAACAAATCAAAGGCCAACACTGCAATTTCCACCAAGGGTGCGTACCTTGACTTCAGAAGGACTTCTAGACAAACACTGTGCAAGCGATTCTAGTGCCGGATCAGACAAACCAACTTCCTTGATAGTCATTCTGCAATTTCATAACAAGATCATGGGTGAATTATTAGCTATAATTGGATTGGGTTCCAGAGAAAAATTTTAAGAATCCTTGTAAGATATGTTACAGCCTTATAGGTCCATGAAGTCAACATGAACAACGATAGTTCAGGAAGATCACGAATCACAAATGCAATATCAATTAATCCTTATATAACATTTTCTAGGACATCCTCTAAAGATAGTTTATAGGTCCATGTAAAAAATAAATTTCGTAACTATGTATGTCATAGAATTTAGTACAATGTAGCATAATTAACTAAGCTTATTTTCTTTTCAGAAAAATACTATGTTTATCCCCTAAGACAAAAGATATTCACAAATCTAAGCAAACAAGATACCAGAAAAGTCTTCTTCACCCTTAATTTCCTTTCAAAATAATTGATTTCTTTACCCAGCTTTTTCACAATACTTGTAATGTATCCCATAACTATCAATCTGTCAACAATTATTAATTCAAAACTAAGTAGATTATGCATATTTGCCATTAAATATTTAAAATAAATCTGTTATGCAATTAGAAAATTCTAATTTCTGCAGAAAATAGCAATAAATAATATATTTATAAATATACATGTTTCCAGACTATTTCAACATTTCTCCACTAGAATAGGAAGTAAAAGCAACGAGATATACTTCAAGATGCAAAAAAGAAAACAAAAGGAATATAGACATAACAATGATCATAATAGATAATATGATTATACCAACCGAAGAATAAAGTCTTCAGATTCCACAAAATCTCTTTTTTCTTCATCTTCCTCAACTACTTCCTCTTCACTGTCACTGCAGATAAGTGCTTCACCACCATTTTGATCATAGTATATTCTCCTTCGACCCACCACTGATTGATCCTCTGTCATTCTTTGGTTTCTATAGCCGAAGAAATGAAAATTAACTGGTAACTCAAGCAAGAAAGATTAAAATTGTTCAGAAGATAAGAAAAACATTGCAAGCCTAGAGACTAAATTTCAAGTTAAACAAGACAGAAGATTTATTATAGTTTATCCTTTATATATAAATTCAAAGGAAAACACCAAAAATCAGCTATGTAGCAAAAACAATTTTTACCCCCACAGGAATAGGATATCCTTCAATTTTTCATATAAATTTTCTAAAAATTGGATAAACGAAAGAATCATTATAGAAACATATGAGTAAAACATTTCTTTCTAAATAGCACTTAATTTATGAATAAAGAAAGAGAGTAAGAAAACAAAACAAAATAAAATCAGACAAAAATTCTAGTTAACCTCACAAACCTGTCTAGAAATATCCATGTAGTATAAGGCGGTAACTTTTTCATTTCCGCAAGCTTAATAGGACGAACAGCATTCTTGACTGGAATACTAGATCCCATAAGAACTGCTGTAGAAGGTTCTTGATAGGTATGACGATCCTTATCCCCATTACTTTCATCAATACCATGTTGCATGTCAAGTGCATCTTTTTGCCTCTTTGTCAATAGATCTGAAGCACTATCAATATCAGTAATCCAACTGCTTCTTCGTTCATTTGACAATTTGTAGAGATGGTGTGTTATACCACCCAATTTTTGTCTATTTTCTTCCAATCTTTTCTGGAAACAGAAATGAAATCAAACTGATTAGTATATACAACAATTATTTAAGCTTACGAATAATCAGATAACCCAGGAATTCACCTTTACGAAAACAGCTCGGTCGGCTGTAACTTGTGTCTTTAGTGAATCAATTACCAATAAAACCTCCTTAACAGTCAGGGTTTTTCCATCAGTTGTCATCTGTGTAAAAATGAAAAATCCATGCGAGCTCACCAATCAAGGATGATAAAATTTATACACATTCGAGACAGAATATATACGACAGAATATATACTAAAAAAGTCTCCAGAAAAGATATTTAGAATTAACCAAACAAAGAAAAAAGAAGAATAAATTGACCTCTTCCTACCCATAAAGGACCCTAAGGTAGCTTTCGTATCATTTGTAATATCATCCCAGTAACGTAATCACCATGGTGAACTTATTGCTTTAGTTTGTTTGGTTAATAATCATTAATTCTTGAGAATTAAAAATTACTGTGTTTGGTGTTACTAAAAATCAAATATTATTTTGTTCAAAAGTACCAAAATAACCAACCATACTGTAATACTTACACAAGTTAATGATTTCAATGATGTTCAAAGATAATA
>JBBYHL010000004.1:14288035-14302237 GCA_038381835.1 Adansonia madagascariensis
TAATGACTGGTTTTTGTCATATATATTATATATACATCATGACTACAAACAAGATATTCTCTCAAGCGACCATTAAAAAGCCCGAATTTTATTAATTCCCACACACAAAAAATAAAATAAAATTAAAAAGTGATAACAGCCTGAGAGCCCCATCTGCAGTACTTGCTTATTTGTCTATGGGGCAAACTGAAGAGATGTTTTCTTGCTGTTACCCTTTGTTTTTCTCCACAACAGCTTTTTCCATAAACTCCCACCTTGTTTTTTGCTAGGAACAATTGCTAAGGATTTGACTGCAGCATTGTCTAAAGGCACTAACGTCCTCTCAGAAATGAACGATGAACCGGGATTGCATTTTTCTTTGGCCGTAGGAGATGCAAGATTATTTGTTTCAGCATTATCTTCAGCTATCATCTGATCTAATAGAGACGATCTTTGGCTAATCAACTTCTTCCTTGGTGGAGTTGGAATAGTAGTCAAAGTTCGAGTAACTGTCTCAGTTGGAGTGGAGATGACCTTGTCAAAAAGGACTGCTTCTTTTGGAGATGCCAATGCCTTCAACTGCTTTCCCAAGTTTAAAATTGTCTCTTGGCACTCGGCCAACTTTTCTGAAGCTGCTGTTATCTCCGAGTTCTGCCAGATTGATCAAGACTCAAAGACAATTTACATGTTACATCTAAAGCTAGTATTAATCTACTTGTCAATGTAGCATCAAAGCTAACGAAGTAACTATGTGGATCGAAATTATGTTTCACGCATATAACTGTGTGATATGTACTTACAGTTCGAAATTGATATCCTTCCTCCTTGACTTCAGAGTTCGGTATTTCCTTTTCTGTCACACTGAAGGCAAAAAACATCAGCCACGCAAGACTCTCAATGCTGCAAACGGAATTGACCATGATATTGATATTACCTGTCCGGAGATGTGGTCTCCAATTCTTCATGGCAGTTCTTTTCATTCCCTGATTCCAGGTCTTGAGATGGAAACTTTTGATGAGCCTCATGTAGTTCAACTTTGGGCAACGAAAGCTGTTTATCAAGGTTTTCATTTATCAACTTATATTTTTCAACTGGACTTTCAACGTCAACCATTTCCTTGGTTCTTCTCAAAGTATCTAACTGTGCCTGCAAGTTTGCAATTGTTTTTTCCGATTTGACAAGTTGATTCAGCAGAGAGTCACTCTTATTTGTGGTTGATTGGAGCTTATCTTCCTGATATTTCTTCGCAGCTTCAATGTTAATCAACTCATCTTTAAGTTTTCTATTTTCTTCTCTTACATTGGGCTCTTCTTTTTGAAGGAAGTTGTTGTTGCTGTTTGGAACAGCAAGGCGTAATTTATCTGCCTCTGCAAATTGACCAACTCTTCCAACTTCTGCTTCACTTTCACTTCGCGATTCATTCCAGTCGAACTGCTTCTTAATTGCATTTCTGATGCTTGGAACATCTTGAAGGGAAAAGCAATGATTAATGATCCAGTCCAGAGCAGAAGTTAATTCTTGGGTAAATTTGTTGAGGTCTGTCTTTCCACTCAACAGGTCGTGACAAGCATGCACAAATTGCTGTAAAACAGCAGCAAGTTCAGAAGTTTTCCACTGGAAAACACGAACCATGTATCCCGATGGTGATTCTGGGATATTATAATCTGCTGATGATATGCTGATCCCTTCAATAAGCTCAATTATCCTGCAAATTGATTTCCTCAAATCAGGATGAAACTGCCGGTCGCTCTTCTCTCCCGAGCAGATGTTAACATCAGCATCCCCAGTAGATGAATCCATCTTTGAAGAACCATTTGAAGGTTTCCGTGAGATGTAGCCACTAATACCGGAGGGATCAAAGGAATTTGGGGGGTCTGAACCTTCCCTTTCATCAAAAATTTCACCAGTGTTTGGATAGCTCATGCAGGTCAAAGCTTTTTTAATATCCTCAAGTATTTCATCTGGGTTTCTTTGAGTTGCCCGGTTTTGCTCCAATATCACCTTAAGTATCACGTGAAGCCAACTGGGAACTTTGCTAAGCAATCGGCTTTTGGAATTTGTTTCATTGTTCAACATGCTATGGTCGGACTGACTGTCAGGAACAGGAACTATCTCCTTACACATTACCTCCAAGGAACTTCCATGTGACCCAGTTTGCAAAGGTCTAAGGTTCCCATTTGCTTCATCTGAAGAAACATGACAATTTCCAGACAGCTCATCAACTGAAACTAAAGCTAGTTTTTCCATTTCAACAAAGTCATCCATCAGATTTATTTCTGAAAATCCAACAGTTTTGCGTGACGGCGACTTCCTTGATTGTCTATTTTTGAATTGCTGTAGTTCTGAAATTAAAGCAGAAGCCCAGGATTCTGCACAGCTGGCTTTATCATCGCCGCCGGCATCAGACATTGATGCCAGAGAGATCTCATGTGACATTACACTGTTCCTGGTTGCCTCATTGTTTGCCTCACTTTTCGATGATTCTTCGATCCGCGACTCAACCTCTGATAATTTGGAAGCTGTGCGTGCATACATGACTCTTGAGAAGTGAAGTTCACTAGTTTTCTTACTAAGGGCTTCCTTGAGAGCCTTATTTTCTTCTTCCATAGCACATAACTGCTCAGCTAGATTATTAACCCTCGTCCTTGGGCTGTCTGAATAATCGTCAATTGCAAACTCAAGCCCCGGACTAGTAGGACTACGATTTAACTTTCTCCTCCTCATTTCAATAGCGTCCTTTCCCAGCATTTCAACCTCGTTTTTCATCTTAGCCAATGCAGCAGGACCTGGCAGTCGTTTCTGGACTAGGAGACGCAGCCTTTGACATTCCGATTCTAGCTTAGCAATTTTCTTCACATTTTCTAGATGTTGCTCGTGCGATGCTTCAGCTGTTTGACGATTGAATTCCCTCTCTTCATTCCTGATCTCGAGTTCCTTCTCAAGCACTCGAACCTCGTATTTCAGAGAAGCGTTATTTTTCTCCTTGGACTCTACTCTTGTCATTAGTGCATTAAAATCCGTCTCCAACTGAGCCCTTTGCTTGTTTAAATCATCGAACATTTTTTCCTTTTCCAAGAGAGCCTTACTGAGATTAGTATTCTCAACATCTAATTTGGTAACCCTTTTGCTAGTCTCTGCTAACTGACCCTCTAAAATCTTCTTCGATTTCTCGAACTCTTTTGAGGCCTTTGTTACAGCATCATGAATCCTTTGCTCTTGCTCTTCTCGAACAAAGCATAGTTGCTGCATGCATTCCTTGAGGGCTGCATCTAGTTGAGTTAGCCTTTCTTCACATGCGATCCTCTTCTGCAAAGCTTCACTTAGTTCTTGCTTTAGAGAAACTGCTTCTGCTTCCACCTTCTCCTTGCCTGCATATAATTTGTTCATTAAAAGAGTAGCTAAATAATCTACAGAAGAAGAAAACTTAAATCCCAAATTGTTAAGATCTATGTAGGTCCGACTTTTCATTAATTTTTTAAAGTACCTATCCCTGACACATTTTAAGACATGGGTGTATGACCCTTCAAATATTTGGGAAAACATAAAAAAATGGAATATGCTTGTGTTAGACACATATCCATATTCAACACTTCTATCCAAGTACGAGTAACGTAGGTTAATACAGCAAAATCTAAAAGGAAAACAAAAACTATACCTAGAACAGCCTCAAGTGCGATCTTTTCATGTTTCTTCACAAGTTCATCTTTGGAATTAGAGTCAGAAATTGCAGAAGAAAGCTTGTTATTTAAAATCTTCAGCTCATTCTCCAATTCTCTTTTATCAGCTACAAGAATCTGCATCTGGGAAAAAATCTAAAAACCAAGGTCACCAGGAAAACCTTCAGTATAATAAAAATATTCCAAAAGAAATTTCCCCAGAAAACAGCATCCTAATATGGTCCAACAATTTCAATAAATGATGTGAACTCTTAAATTTGTTCTCAGTTCTTGCTTGGTTTTGCACCTATTGTTGCAGCTAAACACGCCTGAGTAAGTTTAACTTGACCATGAAAAAACCCATTTTAAGAATCAGTCAGTATTTGAGATTCGATCAAATGATAATTTTGGGAAAAAAAAAAAATCTAATCTGAAATCCTGATGAATACCCTTAACAGGAAAGCCTAATGTTTTGAACTTAAAACGTATTAATACCAAGGCATCAACAACATCGTCAGAAGTTTATTGAAAAAATAATCAAACGTTTCTTAATTCACCTCTTCTTCATTGTCTTTCTGTGAGATGTTTAATTTGTCAGTTGCAAGAATTATCTTCTCTGCAGATTTTTTCCTCCAAAGCCATGTTTTCTGGTCCATTATTTCACCAATTCCCACTTTCAATAATTCGATACTTCCAATTCAAAAACACCTGCATTTAAATTAAATGACAATACAAAAAGTTACAAAGTTGATTCAAAAAATCTTTCTTTAAAGTCCAACACGTAAAATTTTTGATAAAACATTCATCTCATTGAATTGCATGCATACTGTTCATGCTAGTCGCTAGATACTTCCAAAAATAGTGAGTTTTTTTGAAGTACAACACGTGAAAGCTAAACGTAAAAAGCTTGAAAAAATTAAAAATAAAAGCTTACTAGAATCAAAGCCGCTGTTGATAAGTGGATTAGTAGTTTCTACTTTCTAACTGTGCATGGATCATCAAAGCAGAGAACAAGGGGATAAAAAAAAAAAAAACTCTCCAACTCTGTAAAAAGAGAGAGCTGAACGGAAGGGAACTAGGGGAAATGTGGGGTGTTGGAAATTCTACTGAAAACGAGGATTGGAATAAAGAAAAAGAAGATGATGATGGTGAATGAAATAAACCAAGCAACATAAAGGGGAGAGAGAGAGAGAGAGAGTGTTTGGTAAACAAGAAAAGTAAAATGTGGGAAAAGTGAAGTGAAAGGAGATGACTTAGAGCCGTAGAGAGAAAATGAAAGAAAGAATTGGCATTTTGGGCGAAGGCGAGCGAGATCCCGTTTCGCTGGTTGTTTGCTTTCATCAGACGCAGCGGCAGGGCGGAAGTCTTTGTCTTTATTTTTCTTTTTTTAATTTTTAACAAATAATAATAATAATAATAATCCGAGAATGTTAAAAATATACATAGAGACATTAAAATTCCCTCACTACATTTGTTAAATATCACGGTTAATCTGTTCGTAGTTGGACGGGCCTTGATCCAAAAATTTTAATTCAGCTCAAGTTGAGCTCGGTTGGAAATTCATTTATTATTTATAATATTATTAAAATATTATATTTTATTAATATTTATATATATAATTAAATTTAAATAAAAATATTATTTATTATTAAATAGTAATTTGAATTAAATTGGTTTGAATTCACAAAAATTTTATTCAAAGCACAGTTCGTATAAGCTAAATTTATTAGACTAAACGAAAATCTTGATCTTTAAATAGATAAATTAATTGAATTAAAACTCTGATTTTTCGCTCCTTAGTTAAAAAAATTACTAATAGTAAATAGTAATTTTTTTTTTTTTGGCAATAATGAGTTAGGTTAGGAAAAAGGCTAAGTATGATTAACTTTTGGTTTGATTTTTCTTTTCTATGTTTTCAACTTTGAATTAAAAAAAAAAAAAAGCTTAGAGTAGTACTCAAGTAGTGCTTAATGGGGAAGGTATGAGTATGTTAAAAGATCAAATGAAGTAAATGGAGAAAAAGGAATGGGTAAAATAATTGCCAAAAATATTCAATTACCACTATTTTTATTAAGCTTTATTTGAGATTTGTTTTCTATAGATTAATTGTGGCTTGAAATAAAACTTTCTTGCAAAAACATTTTTAAATACCAAATTATTTAATGAAAACATTCATTTAACAATTGAATGTTTATCTTGCAAGTGTTAAATGCAACTGCCCTAATCCTTTTCTCCTTTGCTTTCACATTTTCCACTAGAATTTGTAAATGAAACTTGAGCTTGGGTTAGGTAAGATGCTCTTAATTACAGCTTTTACTTATTATTTAAAACATAAAATGTTAAAGAATGTCTATTAGTGTTTGTTAAAATAATGTTCATATAAAAAAAATTTGTAATTAATGGTATTTTTTAATTTAGTAATAATAATGTATTAAATAAAAATAATTTTTAAGTAAAATTTAATTAATTTTAACAAGTGCCTTTTTATATCTTTTATGTATATGGGTCAAAATTCAAAGTAAAGATTAATAGTCACATAAATACATTTGTTGATCAACTCAAAGTCCAAACGGTGATACTCTTTTACTATCTACTACTTATTTTACGAATTTTCTCCTAAACTCTCCTCTTACAATATAAAAACAGATCAAGCTGCCTATAAACACAGGTTAAACGAATCATATAAAACAATATTAAACACTCTCAATCCTTTTAATTAGTCAAAAGATAATTACTAGAAGGACTCTTGGTTTTATAACATGTCATTTTAACTTAAGCCCCAAAAGCTTAAACTATAATTAGAGAATCATTGCATCATTCAACCCATTTTTTATTTGCTTTTTCTTCTTATATTAAAGTATTGTTATCACTAATGCTTTGACATATATTCTTGCTTAAACAAGGGGCATACTTCATTAATCACTTTTATTTTATTATTACTCTTGGAATCTTCCTTTATTAAGTTTCTTTACTTACGCACTAAACAATGATAGTGATTTTCATTGGTTTAGTTAAAACCAGTGGTCCCTTAATTAACCCCACCATAACTATTAGGAATATCATTGTTTTTTTTTTTTTTTTTTTTTTTCTAAATAAAGCATTCTTATAATACACTCTTTTTATGTTTGTCTGATTTTAGGACCATAATCCCACATCTAGTAAAAAAAAAAAAACTGAAAAAATTGGACGGTTTCAAACAAAGACAATTGCTTGGATTGAATTTTAGAAACCAAGGTTGTAAGAAACTTTGTTTTTACTGAATTGAAAAATTAATTGATGGTAAAAAATGTGACCAAAAACGAGGTTAAAATTAAAAAAAACAACAAACAAATATGTCAATGTAAAATTTTGTTTCGATTAAACTCTCGACAATTCATATATTATATCGTATTAAAATTATATTAAAATATTTTATATTTATCAATCGTGCTCGTACTTGTGTAATCATGTTGTCAAATATTGTCCTAACTTAGCATTGGATTCTATCCGTAGTGCCGGGTTTCGCATGGCACTGTTTGTCCCTACTACTTACCACTCAGTACCCTCTTCCTTGAATGCTGTATTTAACTCTTTTGCCAACCAACACTTTTTTTCTCTTTACAAAAAGTAACCAAAAAAGAAGTTTAAAATTCTCAATTCTCAAACATTGGAGGCCCACTTGTTTTGGTCTAAAAAGAAGACCAGAACAAGAAATAGTTAGCCATTGCTGATGCTGCTGCTGCTTCACATCAGCTAGTGTTGAACTGTTGATAGTAGGTATTTCATTTTCAGTTCGTTTACTTTGGATTCAAGTTGAGCCAATTCATATAATGTTTACCAATGTGTGGTTGAAATTGTCTCTCTTTAACAAGAACTTAGCAACTGCTTCATTGAATCTTTGCTGCTGAATAATAAACTTAGCTGGCCCCCCTTCCATTTCTCAAAGAAAAAGAACTATGAATCAATTAATCAAGCACCATAAACAGGG
The DNA here is from genome assembly GCA_038381835.1 of Adansonia madagascariensis. NCBI lineage: Eukaryota > Viridiplantae > Streptophyta > Magnoliopsida > Malvales > Malvaceae > Adansonia > Adansonia madagascariensis. The sequence continues at coordinate 14,295,638 of JBBYHL010000004.1, forward strand.
CAAATGGTCAGTTTCAATGAAAGACAAAAACGAAAGGCTTGAACCTTCGAAGCCCAAGTGTGAGGACCATGGGCGTTCAAGCTGTCTACGAGTCCAAACTGATGATAGGTCCATGTGCTTGTTAAGCATTGTAAATTCTTAAAATTCTCCATAGGCAGCGGTGCCTTTTTGTTTTGTCCTCCCCCCAACCACCCCCCCCCCCCAAAAAAAAAAAGAAAAAAAACACGAAAGACTTCAACCACGAACCAAAAAAAGATCCTCTTACGTCCTCGCCTGCAACGATAACGTGAAGTCTATCTTTGACACCTTCAACTCTGGCCTTCTATGAAACTGGCCTTCAAAATTTCTACACGAAAATGGCTGATGGATATCCACACCAACGCACTTCGTGGGAAAGAAAGCCACATAAAACAGCAAAACTGGAATCACATCGTTATTTTTTATTCGGTAACACGTTCAACCATCGAAGATATATATTTGTTGGGACAAAACAACAATCCCACATCGATTATCTGAGGATATGAACTATAGTTTATAAAGCAATGGCCACTCTTCTCTTATCGAGGTATTTTTTTTCAAAAAACAAAATCGTAAAGATAATCTGTGCATTGTTTTAAAGCGAACAATACCTCATAGCAGGTACAATTCAAAAATCTTTGCATCAAGAGTAGCGTCGTCTGTGAGAATCAACAGTATATAAACAAGTAACTTCGAGATACTCAACCTACACAAAACATGGCATATAAACATGCCCAGTTGATCTACAACTTACACCGTGACAAACTTGCTCACTCGATATACGACTTATATAGTGATAACTTAACCACTTAATCTACAACCGAACTTGCTCGCTCGACTACACAATCCACACCCTACCTACACAAAACATGGCATATAAACATGCCACTTGATCTACAACTTACACAGTGGCAAACTTGCTCACTCGATGTACGACTTATATAGTGGTAACTTGACCACTCAATCTACAACCGAACTTGCTCGCTCGAGTGTTGGGGCAAAACAACAATCCTACATCGATTATCCTATCAAGGTGCCTTTTCTCAAAAGATAAAACCGTGAGCACAAAGTATGCACTGCTTTAAAGCAGACAATATCTTATAGTGGACGCAGTCCAACAATCTTTACATCAATAATATTCAATAATTTTTACCTTTCACTTAATTTTTTTTCCCTGGCACAAAGACAAAGGGGTCAAAGCCCATGTGAATTGAAAAATGCAAATGACGAAAATAAAACGCGAAAATCTTTTCATTTCTTAAAAAAAAATACATAATAATAAAAAAGGCACTATTATTAACTAAATTTGCCTCGTTGTATACTCTATATAATCCTTGACGTCAAATTGAATATTCAATAGATATATGGCCTTTCCCAATATATTTCATTGAGGTACACTTTCAAAATTCTATTTTGTCACTATTTTAACTTTTCCAAGTTTATTTTCTTCGTTGTTTGGTATCACTTAAAAATCAACGTGGTTGTTCAATTATTACAGTGATAGGATTATTAATGTAATTTAATTATTGATAATTTTATATTACAATATTTTATATAATATTATAAATCGCTAGAGATGTTAGACCACAGTGTTTGATATTATAAAAAAGTTTTCACTGAATCAAAATATCAAAAATAAACTTCAAATTTTTTTTGCTTTATAAGAGAGTTTTTTTTCACTTACCTTTTCTTTAATATTCAGATTTTTACACTTCAAAAAAAATATATTAGATAAAAATATAGCATAAGTTAAAGAATTACTGTTTTATATACTACGAGCGGGGTTGAAGAACTCTAAGGTTGGTGAGATGATACGTATCCTATTTTTTATTTTTTGTTCCCTTAAATATACTTTGAAGACGATTGTCTCCAAAAGATTAAAAATCTTCTTTAAAAGTTTTAGGGATGATTTTTTGTCTTTAACAATCATCTTCTAAAACCGTGTCTCTGAAAAATTTTGAGACAACAGTCATTCTCAATATTATTAAATTAAAGACGATATTCATCTTTGATATGGCTAAAATCAAAATAGAGAGGACATTTCTTTTAATCACCTTCTTATCTCGTCCCTAAAAGTTATTTATTTTGTAATGTAATATGAGATAGGTTAATATAAGTAAATTTTTTTAAAAATTTTGGATTTTTAAAAATATTATGACGATTAAATAATAAAAAATTATGTTAAATGATTTTATGAGTTATTAGATGAGTTATTAGGTTTATATTTTATTACTTTTATCTTTTAATATGAAATAAATGGTGAATATAAATATAATTTAAATGAATTAAATTTTGATATCATCTTAATTTTTAATATAAAATGAATCGAATTTGTGTATTTCATATTATATTTATGTTATTTATATCTATACTTTATTTTAAAAATTATCTTTAAGTGAATAACAAAACCGATATAAGATGAGGATTCAAACACTAATTAATATTAAAATAAAACTACGACAAATAAACCAATTAAATTTTTTGGCCAAAAAATAATGGAAATCAAATATAGCGTATTATATGAGAGAAATGTTTTAAACAAATCAACTAAAAACCAAAGCGGATAGAATCAAATAAAAAATTTTCTGACCCTTTGATAGCTTTAACATATTTTTAATTTAAATAGTCTAAATTGATTATACCATCTTTCAAATTAAGAATAGCAAATTAAAAATGGTTGGATGATAGAAAATGTGACAAAAAAAAGAAGGTTAGAATTTAAAAAAAAATAAATATAAGTATAGAGATAAAATTTACTGACTGTTTTGATTAAAATAATTTATATATTTTATTATATTATAATCATATTAATATATTTTATATTTATCGTATCGTATTCATGTTCATATTGCCTAATATTGTTATGTCTTAACGTTGGATTCTATACGTAGTGCAGAGTTCTGCATGGCACAGTTTGTCCCCACTGCTTACCACTCAGTGCTCAGTTCAGTACTCCCTTCCTTTTACCAACCAACCCCTTTTTTTCCTCTTTACAAAAATAACCAAAAAAGGAAGTTTAAAAATTCTCAATGCTTATAAACATTGAAGGCCCACTTTTCTTTTTGGGTTTAAAAAAAAGACGAGAACTAGATATAGTTAGCATTGCTGCTTCACATCAGGTAGTGTTGAACTGTTGATACTAGGTATTTCATTTTCGGTTCGTTTACTTTGGATTCAAGTTGAGCCAATTCAATAATGCTTACAGATGTGGAGTTGGAATTGTCTTTCTTCAACAAGAACTTAGCAACTGCTTCGATGGATCTTTGCTGCTGAATAATAAACGTGGTTGGCCTGGGTCCATTTTATTATGATTTTATAGGCGAAAAGAAAGTGAGTTATTTCATTTTACATATTTTCTTTTTTAATTACGTATATTTCTATTAGGTTATAAATATATTTTGTAACTGGTCAAAAACTTTGGGGAAACTTACAAAAAAGAGATTCAAATATATACAGCAGAATTTCTTTTCTCTCATGTGGTCACGTGGTAAAAGTAAAAAATAAGTTTTACATTTTTAAAGATCAAGTCCACTAATAAGAAGGGTTAATTGCAAAAGAAAAATTTTGTAATTAACCCTAATAAAAAAGGCATGTAAGGCCTCGACAATCAAATAAAAATAGTGTCCGGAATCCATGCTTCATTAAGCTAGCCCCACAGGACCTTAACAATCAAACGAATAGTACGGATCTCCATCCTTGGCCATTAGGCCTGGCTGTGTCACGTGCCAGAGAGGTCATTAGAGAGAGGTCCACTGGGGCCTGCCTGCCCATATCTGTGTTTTTTAGTATAATATTATGACTATTTAATCACGTCAATAAATTATTTAAAAATTTATCATTTTTAGAGGTCATATCAAATGAGCCGTACATAATGTTAGTTAATCATTAATTCTACTGTATTTATTGTATGTGATATGTTACATACGTCGATAGAAATTGTCCCTGCCAACTCATTACGTGGACCATTTACCTACTTTTCAAAAAACTGTTTACTCAGTAACCATATTACTTATTATAATTATATTATAATTAATCAATAAATATATAAAATTTTATAAAATTTATCAAAAAAATAAAATTTATATTTATAAATGTTAATTTTTTACATAAATTTTAAATATAATTAAATAATTAAATAATTATAATATTATAATAAAAAAATTATAGGTGCACTGTTTTTATAGTTGCTGCTCATGGACATGGATGGGACTCCGTAGCACGTTGGTAGGTGTCGTTTAACTTTTTCTATACATGTAGTTATCAATATTAATTTTAAGTTAAAATATAAAAAATCATTAATATTAAAATAAACAATACAAAAAATTAGCAAACAAATTAACTAAACATGCCTTTCTTCAAACTACTCTATATGGATTATGCCATTATTCAAATTAAGATCGCAAATCATTAGTTCCGTTCAATTTTCATTGCAAGTGTAACAAATAACCACGAGCATTTCAACACACTTGGAGAACCAACATTCGAATAGTAACAAAATGATAAATTTAAATAAATACTCTATATATAATTATTTATAATTGGCTCAAGTATGATATTAAAATTAAATGATTTTAGTATAACACAATAATTAATTTGGTTTTAGAAACCTTTAGTTGCCGTGGTTAATTTCAATTTTAATGAATGGAAGTGTTGAAAGCCTAGATGCTTTTCTTTCGTCGGCCTAATTCTACTTTTTCTAAAGACTTGGAACCCTTATCACCTTTTTTTTTTTTTTTAGCATTATCACACTTTTTTAAAACTGCTCATAAAGGCACATGGGTCTTCTGAATTGAGATTGTTTGAGTTTTACTATCGAAATTAAAATTACATGGCAAAACAATAAAGAAATAATAATCCTTTTCTTTTTCTTTTATTTTTTAACAAAAATCATTGATAAGAGATGATTCCAAGTTCGACTTACAGCCTTATTAGCGTATGCTTCCCTTTAAGACCCATTTTTCTATCAACTTCGAAACAGCTCCTATGGTATTCTTTCCATAGAATAAATCCTCCTAAATTTTTCTAAATAATGTTGGGTCGATAAGTAAAAGAGAGAAACAGGGTTGGGGACATAGATGGAGCTAAATAATGATAGTAGATGTAATTTTTGTTATATCATGTTTATTGTAATTTTAATTTAATTATTTTTATTTTGATTAATTATAATAAATATGGAAGACGAACATAATTTAAATCTTGGCTGACGTTAAAGACGATGAATGATAGAAATTTAAAAAAGAAGAAGATTTAGAAAACGAAAAATAAAAGAAAAAATGGTGAAAAAAATTTAAATTTAAAACATATATATATAAATCTTTATATTTGCTTCTATTATATGATATTCCTTGATGAAAAAGTTATCGGTTTATCTGCTTCACATCTTTTAATCCAACGACCCAAATGAATTCGGCTACACGTGACAATCAGGAGAACAAGAGAGCACATGGGAACATATAATAATTATGGATTTAAAATTTTTTATGATATACGGTATTAAATATAATTATACTTAATGATAATATAAATTTTTTTTATTTGTGGATCGAAATAAAAATAAAGCAATGCAAAAAAAAAAAAAATCCAAACCCATCCAGGGCGTAAAAAGATCAACAATGAAGCTACTTACAAATAATGATTACTAACAATTGTATAAATAATCTTTTAATTTTTATTTTAAAATATTTTAAAATGTCAAGAATTTCTTCATATATTTATTTAGTTTTTAGTTTGGTAATAAATTAAAAATATTAAGATTATAACAATAGATGTAATTATGCACACCAATCGATCGAATGTCCACTTATATTGTTAAACAATAAACATTTATCAAAAGGAGTGCCGATTAGACAATTATCATTCATATATATGTATATATATATTAAACCTAAAGATTTATAAACGAATCAAACAGCAATAAAGAACTAACACTAAGACTAGCAAGATCAGCAACAAGCACTCAAAGAACTGCTTAAAAACACATTGAAAAAGAAAACGAAAGCCTTAAAAGTTAAAACCTTAAAGATTCGAACAAATTTGAATAAAATGAAAACAAACCTACCCAGCCCTAAATAACTCTTACAAAAAAAAATTGTCCCCACTTTCTTATCAATACGTCAAACATACAATGGTTCCCATTTTGTCTCCGTGTCTGTTATCCAAAGATGACGATTATACACAGGCTAAAGAAAACGAGTAAAAATGAGATGTCGACATTTGTTGATATTCCCCAGCTAAGTTCTTATCGGCAGAGCTGCCAAAAAAACAAACAGATTTCTTTCTTGCGTTATTGTGTTGTCTTTGAGAGAGTCGATATTAAGAACCATCCTCTACACCACCTCTGAACAAATTAATCCAACTAAAGCATACCAAACGCAAGTAAAATCTGACTAATCTAATAGAGCCTCTAAAACTTTTGTCCCAAAAAATTAATTTAATAAGAATAATGAATCAATTAATTGGATTAATTTTAATAGTTAATAAATGTTAAAATTTGACCATTTCGACGTTACATTACATTTGATTATGTATACCATATGTACAAATGTTTAATAATAGACATAACGAGTAATGAAGTTGTCTTTA
>JBBYHL010000004.1:14314329-14330523 GCA_038381835.1 Adansonia madagascariensis
TAAGTCACATTTTCATCACCTATTTCCAATGCTAAACAACCCAAAACTGACGTAAGAATAATTTGTTTGCACAAAAAATAAAGTATGCGAACCCTAACGTAATGTGCAGGGAAGAAGAAAGTTTTATTTAATTATTAAGGGGATTTCTAAATAAAATAATCAGACTAAAAAAAGATGCATATATTTTCCTTAAGACAAGAGACCGTGTATTAATTATATCAAATTCTAAATCAGATGGGATTATAGTTAAAGGAAAAATACTAAATTGTACAATTGAAATGTAGCCCTTAATATTGTTGATTATATTTATTTTGATAATATGGTCAGATATAATTTTATATTTTGCTTGACCACTTTTTATTTTTTGATTTAATTCTTTTTTTTAATTATCTAATATTAATTTTGTACATTCAAGATTTTACTTACTAAGTACCTTTTAATTCATACAAAACCCAAACTTTGGATCGATAAAAAGAATTTTTTTTAACTTATCATTTAAATTAACCTTGTGATTTATAATATAGTTTATATTTATACTTTTAGGTAAGCAAATTAAAATTTTCACTTATTTCTTGTACAATATGAGTACCAATAAATAGTGGAATTTATTCAATTTTTTACCCCTAGTTTTTAAGACTTGAACTCAAGGGTGCTGTCAACAATCAGAATTTATTCATGGAAGATGCAAAAACCTAACAAGGAGTCACCATTGAAACCCCATTTTCCCCAATTAATACCCCCACCAAAGGGAAAAATGTGTGGCTAAAGATGATTGCTTTGTGCAAGCCACTTATTTCAAACCTCACCACACAAAAATCTTTCCAAACTAGGAAAGACTCGCAAACAATAACATTCTAATAATTGAAATTATAAAAATAATAAATTTTTTATTAACTAATGTCTTTAAAACATTATTTAAAGTTAATTAATATATTGTTTGTAAATATAATATTGTATTAAATATAGTTGTTCATATATAATATTTTTCAAAGCATTGAGTAAATATATTGTTATATATAATAATTTTAAAAACTATTTTAAAAGAACTCGTTATAAAATTCCTAAAAGTAAAATAAAACAAGAGAAATCCGTCGAATACTACATTATTTTTCTTCTTTGACAGCTTCAGTGACAATAACGTCACATGCATAACATTGAATAAGTTAGTACCCAGAAAAAACCCCACCATTGATATTTACTCTGAAAGCTCAGAGATTTATAAGATTTCCTTTGATTTTGTTTTACGGTTCGGTATGATTTATAATCATCAATTAAGAATTGCTTATTTATTATTTTTTTAAAAAAATTACATTTAATATTATTATTTTATTAGATTTTAAAAAATAATACATTAATTATAATTATTATGTATATTACTTTAACCAGTACTATTAAACACTAGTTAGCATTGCATTTGTTTTATTCAGTCAAATTTGAGTTACAAAAATATAAATATATATATATATATAATAAATATAGTATATATATATATATATATATATCAAAAGATTGAATGTTGTGTCGGCAAATTTCACATGATTCATGTAATAAGATTGAGTTGTTTTCTTTATTTGATTTTGAAAATGTTGTTTTTTTCTTTTTCTTTTTTAGTTGCTTTCTTTTGCAGTGAAAAAAGGTGAAAATAACAGCCAATATATCCAACGTTGTTATTTAGGGTGGACCAAAAGCTTTAAGAGGTTCTATATTCGGGAACTGATAAAAACAAGACATGAAATTCATGAAAGAGCAGGGCAAGGCTAACCCCTTTGATTAATTATTATCTCCAGAATTTTCATAGTTTTATGGATTCGTATTAAGCAGACCAAACTTGTAAAACACATCGACAGCAATTGATAGATCATAAGACCTAGGTTTGGTTCATCGTACAATAATAGAACTGGATAGTAATATACATATATATATATACACGAAAGTATATATGCTTAATTAGAGATTAGGAAAACTAATCAGGTTAAGGTAATAGGTTAGAGTTCTTACATATGATCCAAAGTAAATCAAGCCAAATTGTAATATTTTCAATGAAGCTTAATTATATAATTGCATAACAATATGTATATCTTGTACTTAATTATATTCTAATCTAAGTTTAACACTTAAATTTAGTACATGTTAGTTAATACAAAGATTAAAAATATATTAGATTCAATGGTTGTATCAACTGAATAAAAATAGATGACTTGTTCAATTAAATAAGAAATATAAAATTAATTTTTATAATTAAATTGATAAAAAAATTATATTAAATCAATTTCAAAGTTTATTTTATTTTTTTATTATTCAAAAATTCTTTGAAAGTGTAGGGATTTGAATTTTTAACCTCTTATTTTTATATTAAAATTTAAGTCATTAAGTCAAATGATATTTTTATTAAGTATCCACTATATTTAAAACTCATTAAAGATAAAAATAACATAATTAACGTTATAATTTTTTTAATTAGATCAACTAGTTAGATCAATTAAATGACAAAACAAAACTCATCTATTTGACATCCGATCTAATTTCAAAAACCTTGGTTAAAAGTGATTAAATGATAAAAATAAAACCTAACACTTAAATCATAAATCAACAATTGTAGCATAATTTTGGTAGAAAAAAAAAGTTGTGTTGGGGCAAAAGCTGTATTTGTTATTCTTTAAAATAGCAAAGAAGTCTTAATTGATTAAAAACCTTTATTCATTGTTATGCCTAAACATACAAAGAAAAGATATTCATGTTGACAGCCGAAACTTGTTGAAAAAAAAATGGAAAAAAAGAGGGACCACGAGAAGCAAGCTAGCCTGCCTTCTATTTTTAGCTGTTTTCTAATCAACAAAGGTTTTCGTTTTCTTCACAAAGTGGTCCAGCCGGTTAACGTAAGTCCAAGGAAAAGAATATGAAATTTATTATTCAATTAAAATTTCATAAGCATCGGGTCCATTTCGTTTAATAAGTTTGGTTTGAATTCAATTAAATTTAAGATAAATTTTTTTTGTCATTTGAATTTATTCAATTTGAATTGAATTATAATTTAAATAATAAAATATTTTTATTTAAATTTAATTATTAAAATATATAAATATAAAATATTTTAAATTATAAAATGTGCTTTTAGTCAGAGTTTGGGCAAGTTTGGAAAGTAAATTTTTCTTCCTATTTGAATATGATTTGATTCTGAGATTTAAAAAAAAAAAGAAAAAAAGTTCAAATTCAAAATTCAAAATTTTTCCATATACAAATTAAAATTAAAATTAATAATTTATTTAAATACAAATTAATGAAGTTAATGTATTTATAAATATCTCTGTGATCTCAAAAACTACATATAATAATAATAATAATAATTATTATTATTATTATTATTACTATATGTCCTTTTTTCAGACCATAGAGATATTAACATGTAACTCTTTTTTTTCTAAGAGCAATGTTTCTTTGTATTAATTGTTTTCCAAATTGTGGCAATGAAAAAAGCCTTGACATGATTTCCTTGTGCCCCTTTGTCAAGATATGGAGCCTCAAATTCTCTTCCAAAAAAAAAAAAACTTCTAATTATGTATTTTTTCTCTAGATATATAGCACCAAAAAATTAAAATATCTTGATTTATATTGTTGCTAAACGAAAGATTTTTATTTGTCATTTCTCATAATTACACTTCAAATTTTGTGTTTATATATATATATATATATAGGTAAGATGAAAATAAAAGAGTGTACCTAAATTTTGAATCAGAAATTTTCGTATATGTGGGTCATAACTGTATATTTATTGTCAATTATTGTTAACAATTAATTGATTTATAATGGCCATATTTTCGTACACACGGTGAAAAGGAAAAAAAAAAAAAAAAGAAATTCACATGTAAATAGTGGGTAATTTTTAAAATAGAATAACTATAAATTTTTTTTAAAAAATAAGAAATAATTAAAATTTAATATTAAATAAAATTTATATATTTCATCTTATATGTTTATTGCAATTTACTCAAAAGATTTTTTTTAATTTTTTAATTAAATTATTATTATTTAGCTCGTGATATTAAATAAATGTAAAAATCAATGGAAAAAGTCCAATATAAATTATAACTTTTCTTTTCCTTATTAATTAGAAAAGAAAAAAAAAATCTTTTTTGAGGTTGAAAGACCGCAGATGAAAAGATAAGCCAAATCCAAATTCTAATAACAAGAAGCAAAAGGCAAATGGTGTGGGGGAAGGAAACTAAAAGATAAATGCCAACGTTGTTCCATTGTCGATGACACCAAGGAGACGAACCAATCAGAGCCAAGCACCTGCCCAATCATCGAACTAGAGATAATGACATTGCCTTAAAAGATAAATGTTGAATAATAACATAAAAATAAATAAAACCCAAAAAGCTAATATCATGGTGGGAGAAAGTGGCAAACTATGTGTGCATAAAACAAACCCAAGATTAAATTCCAAAAATAGAAAGCATCGAAAGGAGAGAAAGAGCAATGGCAAAATGGGTAAAGCGAAGTCCTATAATGGAAACCCAAAGGATTGGTTTGGTCTCAGTGAATGATGAAAGCGATCTAACGATTTAAGGGCACCGAAATTATTGGCTTTTTTATTTTTCCGAAATTCAAAAAAAAAAAAAAAGTGGGTTTTTTATTTTATTTATTGCAAAGAGGGACCAATGCCTACAGAGTCAAGTCCCACTCGAAGTCACATTATCAAATTAATTACTGCCAATAATAATCAACAACTTGAAAAGACGGAAATCATAAATTTTTTTTTTATATAAAACGGGTTTCTAATTGATTGATTTTTTTTATATAAGATTATACAGTGCTTTATAAATATTTTTAAAATTAATTAAAATATTATTTATAGTATTAATAATTTTTTAATATATTTAGTGAAAATATTATTTTTATATAATAATATTAAAATTGTTACTTAAAAATTGTTATATTTTTTACAAGAAAGAAAGCAGATGAAATTTAAGCCGTTCAAAAAATCCCATAAATGGAAAGCCACAACTTAAAAGGGCCAATAATAAAAATAATAATGGAAGCACACTGCCTTTTTTTTTAGTTTTAACTTTACTCTTTTTGATTCCTTGTAGGATTTGCTTCGCTTTCAGTTTACTGAACTTGTTTTGTCCCAACGAATTCTGAATCACCATTTAGGTTTGTGGTCTCCCCCCCCCCCCCCCCCACCACCTTTTCTTTTTAACTTCACATCGTTAACAAGTAGAGTTTCTTGTTCTATTTTTTCTTCTGGCTTTTAGTTAGTATTTAAAACTTTCAAAAATCATGAAAATTTGCAATGGTTACAAAAAATATATATGAATCTGTCCTATCTGAGGATTTGGCTGTAAAATATTGATTAGAATTATTTATTTAAAAGTCGAGTTATTCGTTTGATTATTTAAATTATATAAAGTTTGAATATGATTTTTTTATTTGATTATTTGAATCACTGTTAAATTAATAAAAAATATTTTTATTTAAATTTAATTATAATAATATATATTTTAATATAAAATATATTAAACAATAAAATGGGTTTACAAGCTAACTCTATTCTGATTTAAGTCTAACTTGGATAAAAAAATTAAAAAAAATTTAAGTCACGAACCGTGAACACCTTTAATCAATAGTGTATCACTTCTATTATAACATTGATTTTGGTATATTTGGATCGTTCCATTTTGTGCTCACAATATTGTTTAATATTTTATTTATAAAATACATTTACATATAAAATATATATATAATTTTATATGTAAATATTATTTTTTAAAATAATATAAATATTTGGTACCCAAAATTTTTAAATGTTCAATAAATTAAATTAAATGAATATAAAAATATATAATAATTTATTATTCAGTAGTTCAATTTAAAACATATATATATTAATTTTGGATGAATTAAGCGAAAAAAAAATATATAAATGATTATGGGAGAGCATTGAGAATTAAGTAAAAGAATAACATATATGAAAAAATTTACCAGAAAAAAATCATAACAATAAAATTTTGTTCAAATTGATATGAACCAATACAAATTATTTGAACCGATATATTAATACGAAGCACTACAGAGCAATACGGATTAATAAAAATTAATACAAAAACTTAAATGTACGAAATTTACTTCAAACCAAACCCCGATATGTATCTGTCGGTATAACCGACAGGCATTGGCAGTGTTTCTTAGATCCGAAGCAGAGGGAAAAGGATATCTAATAAAGGAGAGAAAAGAGAAAAGCTTGCAACATGATAGACTCACAATTTTTTTTTCTCCCCTTTGTAATTTGTTTAAGCCATCATGCTTTCAACTCTTTACCATTGCTTACGATTTACATTTACATTCAAATTTTACTATGGTTTTTATTTCTATGGATTTTTTTTTCTTTCAATTTAATTTGGGATTTTCAAGGTTGTATTGTTTCTTTTAATTTTAGGGATTTTCAAATTTTATATTGCATTCAAAAAAGGGAATAGTAACGGCATCTATCTAAAACAAGAATGCAACAAGGATTGAAAGAGCTTGGGGATGAATGATTCTCTGCTTAAAGCTTGTCAATGGACCCATTGGCTTTTTTTTTCTTTTGGGTAGAGATTCATGAAACCTAAAACTTATGCTTATAAATGCTTTTTTCTTCCAGCTTTCAGTTCATGAATTTGCTTATAGGAATATTTTTATGCACACCTTGCCAACTTTTAATGTTTGTTTTAAACCAGGTTTCAATTTTTTTTTAATGTATAAAGCAATGAAAACTACAATTACATTGTTTGATTTGTTTATACGAATATTAAAATGCTGATTTGGGGTTAGCATATTCTTCTCAACTTTGACAAACATAAATATATAAAATAAAAACATTGAATTTCGATCCAGATGTAATATTTTTAATGAATCTACCTAGAGATATTTTCTAAAAATAAATAAATTTTCATATTTAATTTACAAGATAATGTTGATGAGGTGGCCTTGACCTTTCTTCTTATAGAAAATTTTCCTCTTTTAAAAGAAGATAAAAAAGAAAAACCCACTGCCCCATATGCAACTAATAAAAATAAAAAATTCAACAATGACGACCGAGATGACGAAATGACAATTCATATTTTATTCAATTGGGTACCCATATCTTGACTGCAAAAGGACATTAATCATTCACAATTGGACTGGTATATAAAAAAATACATATTTTGCTAACTTTTATTCACATCCAAAGATTCAAATAAAGTTTGGTGGGAATTTTCATACATATTTAAAGCCGAAGAGTCACCCTTTTTTCCTCGTACGCTCCTCGCAGGTTTTATCATATAACTTTAAAAAAATCCATTGGAGAATGCTAGAAATCCCGCAGCATGTAGCCAATGAAATGAAATCCCTCTCCATATACTTAACTTTAATAGTAATCTTTTGAACTTCGGCAAAGGGCAAAACTTAAAAGTAAATCCAATAGCCAAGATATTTGAACCCTCACTTCGATTTTACCCTTTTTAAAGTTATTTTCCTCGTAAATTGACAGAGAGTGGGCTAAACCCAAAGTTATTTTCCTCACAAATGTCCTTAAAGCAATTGGGGAAGGGGAGGGAGGTTTGAGATGATAAGTCCCTCTCGTCATTATAGCCATGTGTGATTGGTTTTGGCTCGAGGGAACTGATTCAAAGGACAAAAAATGACAGTGACTATTCATCACCATCCAATGATATTTCCAAGATCAAAATCAATTTCCTCTTTTCATATCCTATTTGTTCTTTGTTTTAGATTTTGAATTTTTAGCTGGCATATTTTACTTCCATTAATAAGTTCGTTAATAAGAAAATTATGCAGAACAACTTCGCTACGGCAACTGAAAGAAGCTTTCATTCAGGGATTTAGGGTTCATGCTTAAGTTATGCTTGCAATTATTATATTGTTATAACGTACTAACAGATTAGTAGAATCCACCACCGTACACCATGAGAAACAAAAAATTAATATTATATTTTATATAATAGCTATTGAAAATGGGGGTACAACAATGACACCAAAGACTGTATTAGGGCAGCAAAGCAATTTATATTAAAGACAATAGAAAAAGATAAGCGATTTCAGTCAGAAACAAGGAATTTATCTTAGTTCCAACTTTTTTCGTCGGTTTGCTAGTCTTGACCGATGCCTCAACAACTCCAAGAGAGTTGGAATTTTCCTATTCTTTGCCATCTTTTTCTTCTCCTGTTCCCAATGATTTTCTTGTAATTTTTCCTTTTGGCTCGCCACGAAAGTTGATCTTTATATGCTTACAAAAACCAACAACGATAAGAAAGAGATGAATTTTAATTAGCGGAGACAGAAGGTTTTTATGGCCACTTTTAGATCGGTTAGGAGGGTCTCATGAGTGAATGGAACCCATTTTTCTGCAGCCAAGTTTGGGAAGAAGGTCTAATATGCGATGGGAATCCTGATGATGCTGCAGAATTTCCAAACAACTGTTGAGGACCTGATTGCCATTGTTGATCATTAGTAGACAGTGAAAGATCACTCCCAATTCGGCATCCGTTGCTGCTGCTTGGAAAATGAATCTAAAAATTTACAAAATAAAAGATTTAGTTAAGATGGTCACTTTCCCTCGATCAAGCAAATTACTAATTATTATCAGCCGAATTATAAATTAATACCTGGTAAGTTGATGGATTAGTCTGTGGAGGAAAAATGAGAAACATGTTGTTCTCTCCAGGTCTCCTGAACTGTCCGTATCTTTGCATTTCATTAGACTTAATCGACGCAGGAGATTGAATATGAGTTTGGCTCAACAGCTGCATTGTTTCCGCCTCTCCATATCCATCCGATCTTCCCTGATTAGCACCATCACTTCTACATGGTTCCTGCTGCAGATTGAACTGCTAGAGGTAGACAATATCAACAGAACAGATCAACGAAATCAATCTCTACTAAACCACAAGTTTTAAGATTTTCTCAATTTTAATCATGATGTTAAATTATACCAACCTCAGACCGAAATCCCCCACATCGCCAATCGGCTTCAGGTGGCAGACTATGCTGATCAGCAATAGCATTTCGCCTATCAGCACCAAATTCTAGATTGGTCGGCTTTGAAGTTGAATTCCCTAAGCTTAAGTCAAGGTTGTGATCTCCAGCAGTATTACCCGAAGTTTCTAAACAACAAAACATGCACAAACTTGGGATAAATCTTTTAAGGAATAACGAATAATGATTTCCATTGGCAAAGAAATTTTTAAACAATAAAAATCCCATGAGTCAAATTTACTTACCACCAGAGTTAAGCTCGTTGTCGTATATGCTGGGATCAAAGTTAGTAACAGCATCTTTCCCATTGGACTTAATTGCAGCTTTGTCATAAGCCCTACAACAAAGGGACCAGAGAATTGAATTCAATAGCCCACTAAATCCCCACCAAACTCGCATCAACTTTTTTTTTCTTTATCTTAGAAGACCATTCGAATTTAAATAAAAAAATCCAAATTAGAAGGTAAAAAAATGCAAAGCACGAACCTCGCTGCTTCAATCTCGGTGTCAAACAAGCCTAGATAAACGTACCTGTAAAAACAAAATTCAACTCCTCAATAAAAACAATGAACATTGTAAGAAAATGGTATGGTTGGGAGTTTGGGATTTGTTAAGGGGATTTTAAGTGGAAAAAATGTTACTTTTTGCCTAACAATTGACCCATTCGAGCTTCCCATCGGCCACACTTGTGCAAGGTTACTCCTCTATATTTGGAGCTTCCTCTAGGAAATCCGGTGCTTTGTCGGCGAAGTACATGCACAAATTCTTCTTTGGTTAGGTTACTCATCTGTTATTACAAAACAAAAAGAATCATCCCTTTCGTGAACGATGTGATTTACATGGTTTTTCAAACCAACAAAAATATAAAGCTAAAAAAAGAAAAAGGAAAAGGAAAAAAATTACAAGATAAACATAGAACTATTCAAGATAAGATAAACTATGCAATGTTCTTCATCTTCTCTCTCAAGTCTTACCTGCTTCAAGTCTTCCTCGTATTCTTCAATACTAAAATTTATGTCAGCTTCAACTCCCCGAAACTTGATTGCTGCCCTATCATATGCTCTGCCAGAAATAATGAAGGAAAATTTTTCCTAAATTTTTTCCATTTTTTGCTTTGGAAAATAGGGAAAAAAGGGGTTAAAAACTTGACAGCTTACCGAGCAGCTGCATGTGCCGTGTCGAACCCACCTATACAATCAAAGCCAAGGGAAAAAACACCCATCTCATCTAAATCAGAAACATTAAAATGCAAATACAAAATTTGTCGGAAAAAAATAAAAGAAAAAAATAGTCATACCTAAGTAAACTTGTTTTCCACAATCCCTGTACGTTAAATGACAAAAAGAAAAACCTTAAAATCCGATTGGCTCGAGAAGAGCAAAAAGAGAAAAAGAAGACTAGAAAATTCAAGGCTTGGTTTGATTATGGAATGAAAAAGAGTTAGAAATTAACTAACCAAATATGAGACTCCCATCTGCCAGTTCTTCTATAAAAAGTAACTCCTCTATATTGAGAGCTTCTTGACCTGGGTCCTCTCCTGCTTTTCTTCATCGGCTGTGAGACTTCAACGGATTTACCATGGGCGAGGGGCTCCGATTGACAGAATCTGACACCAACCCAGTGAACCCGAGGGAACCCTGGTCCACTTTCGCCAGACGTGGCCCCCATTTCCGGGTCTTGATCGAGAGGGAAAAACTGCCTGGTCACTGGTGCCGGGTCGGTACTGCTCTCCATGAACTCTTCTTCGTGAGGCACTGAGAACCCAAAAATCATCTTGCTGCTTCTCTTCTTTAAAGCCGCTCTAACTCTCTCCCCGTCTTCTTCTTCCGATCCATCCTCGATCACCACAGCTGACGAGCTCGAATTCGAAACGGATCCGACCCGTTTACCCTTATCTTCATCTCCATCCACAGAAGTTTTCTGTGATGAACACCCCTCGGAATCATCGTCTCTTGGCTGCTGATAAGGAGAGTCATTAAGATCCCACATTTTTTCTCCTCACTTCTCAAAACTTCCTCAGCTTATAATCTTTTGATAAAAACAAAATATACACCTCAACAGATTAAAAAAAAAAACACTTAAAAATTTACGATCGCCATCTTCTCTCGGGAATTAAAAACAGGAAAAGAAACCCTCTGAATTCTGATCAGAGAGACTCTCTCTCTGTCTCTCTCTCTCTCTCTCTCTCTCTCTGTATATACAGCTATAATAAATAAATGAACAATCGAAGAAGGGAGGTTTCGGAAAAGAAACGAAAAAGAAAGAAAAAAAAAACCTAGGAGAGTTGTGAGTTAGCTAAAAGAGAGTATAGGCTAGGAAGGATTTGGAAAAGGGAAGGGAAGGGGGTTAGATAAATTAGAAGATCTTCGTAAAAACCTGACTGCCCAATACAGCATAGACGAGGCCAGTCTGAGTTAGCTTATAGCAAAAAAAGCATCCACAACCTCCTTTATTAGTAGTTTCTTCATTTTTTTTTAATTTTTTTGGGTATTTCTCTCTCATTCTTGCTTTTTCATTTTAATTTTTTTTTTCCCTTTGATGCTTTGCTTTCTTTGTTTCTTTCTCTCTTTGAAGCCAATCTTTCACGAATGAAATAAATAAATTACAATTTATTTTTGAATTAAGGTTTGAGTTTTTTTTTTCTCTACGTTTCTCTCTCATTCGTTTAGGTTCCTTTGCTTTTAAAATTAATCTTAAAAAAAAAAATCAATGAATTTATTTATTTTTAATTTGTGATTGGTGGTTCAAATGAATCAACATCATAAAATCTCAGCAAAAATTAAAGAAAGAAAGAACCGAACCATATGCTTTCTTTTTTTTTAACTCAACTTTTCCCACGTTGTCGTTTACCAAATCGAAAAGCTTTCCTCTTCCGTCTCTTGAGTCTCTATAAATTGCCCACTAATGGAAACAGACAACGGGAAAACTTAAAAGATTGCTAATCACTCAATTACCTTAATTAGCTCTACAACATTATTGCACTCACCTCACTTACTGCTAAAACTTTATTTATTTATTATTTTTATAATTTTTATTTAAACTGTGCATGAGTTTAATCAAATCAAGTTAGGTGCTGATAGTAAAAATATATATATTTATTTACCCTAGGCTTGATTTGAATCATCGAGTTCATCAAATTAAACTTGTCTTAGTATTGAATTATTAGTTTATATTTAATAATTTATTTAATATTTAAAAAAATTTAAATAAAAATATTATATTTAAAAAAATAATTTAATCAAAAAAATAAAATTTATTTAAAAAATAAGCTTAAGTTGGCTCTAACACTCCTTGAATCCAATCTACTCATTTTTTGTTATATAATATATTATTTTTATTTATATTATATAATTTATTATATAATATAAAGATAAAATATATATAATATTATAGTATAAATATTTAAAGATATGTTAAATTATTTGAGTTTAAAATCTTAATAACAGAAAAAAATAAAATTACGAAAGATTAAATAAAAACTATATATTTTAAAAAGAAATTTAAAAAATAATATAAAATAAATTTAAATGAGCTTAAGTTATTTATTTATATGTATAGACAGATCTAAATAAAATTTAATGTTCTTATTTTTCATTTTATCAAGTTTAAATAAATAATATTGATATTATATATAAACCCGATATAAATTTGATTTAAATGACCTATTGACAACTCTACATCAAATCCAAAAAATTATTTTATTATTTAAAATATTTTGTATAATGGAAACTTATAGGTATTCTTTAAAGTTCTCAAAAGAGAGAAAATATTTAATTTTCACATTATTATTTTTGAATTTTGTACAAATGGTTAAAAACTTTAAAAAAAAATAGATGATTGAGGAGTGCATAGCACAGTTAACTGAATCCTTCATATTAATATTAAATACTAATATAAAAGGGATGAAATAGAACAAAGTCCAAAATATAATATAATAGAGTATACTAAAAAAATGAGTTGCAATGAGGGTGAATGAACCAGATTAAGCAAATAGTCACATCTTTCGACAAATCTAGTTTTTACCTCAAAGAAAGAATTACAAGCAGTAAAATTTGATTGGAAAGTAGGTAAAAATTGGGGGAGAGGGTTTGGGAAAAGAAATACCAGAAAACCCAAAGAGAAGAGGGGAAAAAAGGGCAAACAGAATAATGTTAAGAAAAGGAAAAAACTTTCCAGAAAAAGTCGCATCCAAGAGTACGGGAAGAGGGCCACTTTTCCCTCTTTCATTGCACGCTTCTACTCTCTCCTACACCAATGCCCCCAACGCCAACGGGAGCAACTCACCCCTCACTCAGCCAGCCAGCCAGCCAGCCAGCCTGCTTTGTCCGGCTATTGCTGTTAGCGTTGCTGTACCCTCTTATTTTTTTTTTACTTACTACCCCCTCGCCCCCTTTCTCTTTTCTCCTTTTTCACCCTCTTCCCTCCCGCGCGGCTCTTGTCAGCAACGTTGACTTGATCTTTAGCAGTCCAAGAATTACCTTAATTACAATAACGTTTTTCACAATTTTTGATGGGTCCAAAAAGTAGAAGGCTAAAATTAAAAAAAAAAACTTAAAATTTATCCTTTTATCTAAATAAATTTTTATATTTTATTTTATTTAAATAAATTTTTAAAATGTATATTCAAACAAATATATAATCTTTAACTTTTATCTAAATAAATTTTTAACTTGTAAATATAAAAACTAGATAAAAAGTTATTAAAATTTAACTTGATATTTAACTTTATATTAAAATTTATCTAAAAAAATTATTTATATAAGTCAATTTTTTATTTGAAATAAATATTTAACTTGATATAAGTTAAACGATAATGGCTTAATTTAGTATAAATCAAAAGATAAAAAATTATTTAAATACAATAAAAATATATTTAAAAACTTATTTAAAAATAAAATAATTCATATAATTTTTTTGGTTTTTTCGCCAAAGAAGAACAACTTCACAAGTAGAAAAACAGTCCATTTCAAGTTTTTTTTTCTTCATGGTTTAATGTATTTAATTTAAAAAAATTATAGCTAATAAATGTTTTCGGACGTACAATAACTTTGAGTGCCTTATAATTAACAAAATAATTTCGATTATGTCGAGAACTATAAATTATACAAACTTTATATTAATTATCGATCATTTAAAGAACCGACTTTTTCATTGTATACCATTTAATGCAATTTGGCAAAATCATTTACTTCTTTCCTCCTAAATTAAATATTTTTTGGACCTTATATGAGATTTTATTGTTAAAACTAGGATCCTTTTCCTTTAATTTCTTCTTGGAAGTCATAGACTATTACTCTTTTCTCCCAAAATTTCTAAACATTTAAGAGCCTTTGCCCTAAGAAAAAAAAAAGAAATTGATATTTAAAGAATTTCAAATTTCAATATGAAAATTTTGAAACGAAAACTTTTCATTGATTTCTTTTTTTTCTTTTTTGATAAGTTTTTCATTAATTTCTTTAAAAAGAAAAAATATTTTGTTCTTTTAGTAAGGATTTATGCACCAAACATATGGACCAAAAATGTGTTAATTGTTTATATAAATTAGTGCCTAAGGTCTTCAAAACCTACCTTCAAAACATAGCACTTGTGAAAGGTTGAAATCGGTGGCAAATATCTAATTATTTGCAATACAATTACTTCCAATTAAATTATATCGATAAATTGAATTATGGCTTTAAAAATAATTTTTTAAATTAAATTAATTTGATGATTTATTTTGTTATTTAAATAATTTTAAAATTTTTATTAATATTTATATATTTTAATAATTAAAATTAAATAATAATTTAAATTAATAAATTTTTTATTTAACTCATAATATGAGTCAAACCCACGAAGATATTTACGCCCAACCTCCGTCCAAATTCTAACCTCTTTAGGGAAAGGAGTGAAAGCGAAATTTGAATCTAAAAGGAAAATTGAACCATTCATTTCACCCAAAACTAAAGAAAAAATATACAATTGTAGGAAAAATATAATACAAATATCTTTTTAACAGTCTAAAAAGAAAAGAAAAGAAAGAATAAGCGGTGGGAGCACCCTCTCATGTGAAGCTTGGGTCTAACTCTGACTCACCAAGTGCTAAAGCCGACTCAACCATAGGATAGATTTAGTAACATATTGATAGATTCGTAGATTTACCAGATATCATCGTGCTTGACATCACACCACCAATATAAAAAAAAAAACATTTTTAATATCATAAAAATTTAAATAAAATATTTTACTTTCGTATAATAATTAGGAAGCTGAGAAGGAAGTGTGTCAGAAGGAAACAGACTCAGCAGTAAAAGTAGGGTCCATTTGTGGGGTTTTAAGGGTAAAAATGAAGATTGCCAAGACAGAATGCGCTTAGACATATTTCCCAACAATGGAACCCAAAAGTGTTTCAAAAAGAAAAATTAAAATTAAAAAAGAGCGTTGCTGTAACTGTTGCAGTTGTCTGAATGTCTATCTCTTCATCATTCATGATGCTCATTTAGCTGGTTATTTCCATTTCCATTCCATTTTTTCCATCACATCCCATCTTTCAAATCCTGCAATCCAATCTAAATCTAATCCCTTCGCTGTTTGTGTTGAGTGAGGGATGCCCGGGGGGGGGGGGCGAGGGGGGAGGTTTTGAAAGCGGGGGGGTTGAAGAAGCAAAAACCTTCCAATAATGGAAGTGGGACGACGCTTTGGTTTGGAGAGGGTGGTTCCCCCAAGTAGAAACAGTACCCCCTCAAGATAAGAAAGTGGGCATTCACTGTTATTTTGTTTCTTTATTTTTTTCAAGGTTCACTTAATAAATATTTATATACACCTATTAATATTTTTTTCATTTTAAATTTTTTTATAAAATTAAAAAAATATGATAATAATTTCATAATTTTTTTCATTTTTGATCCATTAACCGAGACCTATGGGCATTAATTAATATTTGCTTTCTTCTAATTCTCCTTATCACGTACATTTATATACATAATAAATCAAGATATATGATGATCGTTTAGGTTCTATGGATATGAATATATATATATATATATATATGGATATTTTTTTTAAGTGACATGTTGGACAAACTTAATTTTAATTAAAATTATATTAAGATTTAAAAATAAAATTTTTAAAAAGTATTTATCAAAGGTTTTTAAATTTTTTATTTAACAAATCTTATTTATTCACTTAATCTTCAAATATGTA
>JBBYHL010000004.1:14405657-14418579 GCA_038381835.1 Adansonia madagascariensis
CATCTAGTTATAATAGAATTAAGCACATAAATAAAGTTGGTAACTACATTAATGTGTTAATAAATACAAGATTATAAAGATTTTTTATGCCCGACTTGTTTGGTCCATTAACTTTGCAAATTGCCATGCATGAACAACATTAGGAAACTCTTTCTGTTTTTAGTAGGATGTTCATTCAATCCATTAGGTTAATTTTTTAAATAAAAATATATAAAATCAAATTAATTAATTACTCTATATTTTTATTAAGCAAATCAAACTAAATAATTTTAAAAGTTTAAATTTTTAAAGAATATCTTTCGATTATCAATGAATTTATTTTAATGATTGATTGATTAAATCAATTTCATTAATTAATTGAATTAAATGGCAGCCTTACTTTCTAGTACCTCTCAATTAATAATGGTGCTGCTTTTTCTTTCTGTTGTTCTTTTTTCCCATAAATCCCATTTCCTCCACTGAAAGTGAATAAAAATATTCAAAGGAAATGGATGGAAAAGCTCTAAAGGCTAAAGCATTGAACTTTTTACTTTTCTTTTATGTTAGAAAAGCTTGTAATGTCAACAATACAATATAGAGGTTTTTGCAGGTGTGGGGGAGTTGGCCCATCATCAGCCATGGCTGTTTTTCCCTTGAAGGTGAAAAAAGGAAAGTAAGAAACTTTAGAAAAGGTCATTCAGGGATCCACCGAGCCCCTTTGGTCAAAGATTTTGAAAGCTTGCTAATTAACATCAACCTTTAGTTGAAAAATATCAAATAAAAAAAGAAAAAGAAAGCAAACGAGATGACACTTTTGCAGTAATGGGCATCCTGTCTTCCACAGTTTCTCTTTCCATCTTTTCCCATTTATGCTCTCCATGAAATTCCCAGGAAAAAAATATATATACCGAAATATGATGTTGAAAAAAACGAAGGAAAAGTGGAAAACTAGAAAAAAAATTGTGCAATTAAATGAGAAAATAACTAAAATTTGATATAATAAAATAACATAAATATATATATATATATATATATATATAATGGTGCGTCAACGGGCTTCATTCCTGGAGTTGCTTAAGCTAAGCAGTTTTTACTTTTGTTTTTTTCACTATCTCAAATCCCTAATGGGCGGATCGTGTTTCTAACTCTCTTCACTGACACGAAACCATTGAATCTATCAGTTTCTTGACGTACTATTTCAGCAGGTACAAAAGCAACCCAAGCCTTAAAATTCATTGATAAACATCCCTACTAAAAAACTTTTCGGCTTTAAAACTACCTTTATTACCAGAATCTTAACTACCTGTTACTTGTTGGTGAATAATGAAAAAGGTTTATTTTTGATGTCCAGAAAACAACAACCAAGAAGTTAGTGTTATTGTCCCCATATTTGTAAAAGCTTTTCTAACCGGAAAATGGTAGCTAGTAGCTACAGTACTTTCAGCTGAAATTGACTTAGAAGCAATTTACCAATTCAAAAGCTTGATAAAAATATGTACCGTTTTGCTTGTGAGAGTGCGGGTCACGCCAGCTCTTGCCTTTTTAATCTTCTTACAGTTTCGTTGGAAAGTACCATTTGTTTGACTGGGAACCAGCATATCTAACTAGAATTTTTAACGTTGCTTGATAATTACCGGTTCAAAGCTAAGAACTTGGGGGATTTAGGAGAAGATCAAAGGCTGAAATTTTCTGATTGAAACCGAGAGAATATTATTGAAGAGTGTCATCAGTCGTGCAATTCAAGCAACATTGCTGCAAAACTAAAAGAAACATGAAAGTTTTAGAAAATGCATGGCCTAAAATTTGCAAACTTTGCTTCTAGAGATAATGTCAAGTTAGAAATCCATGGGGGTTTATGTTTTGCTAAATTTTGCTGATATTTCATGATATTGATGTATTGATTGTTCCTTTCAGGTGAAATTTTTGGTTGGCCTTAAAATTCTATAGAGCCTGAAATTTTTTGGGTAAAATAAGGAGGTTTGGACAAAATAACACTAGCATGACTTAATTAACGCATGCACCAAATAATTGAGCTTTGCCTTGGATGATATTCGAATGACTGTGACTAGGTTGCCAAATTTGCTTCAATCTTGCGGCCCAGATGGGACAATGGTGCCTGCTCTTTGTCCTAGCTCAAGCCATTCCATTTTAATTTGTTTGATTGACATTTCAAAGGGGCAGCTGTTTTGTCACACGGTATTAAAAAAAGCCAAACCGAGTCTCGTCAAAAAAATATTAAATCTAACCAGTAATCCCACATGCTTAGCCACTTATTATTGGTCACTCTTTTTTTATAAAGTGTAAACCAGAAAGACAAGTGAAAGATGAACTGGTTTTATCTTTTGATTAATGGACATTCACTTAGACCCGTGAATAGGAAGTCACTGCCTCCGGGTCAGTCGGCGAGGTTTAATAGTTTCTCCCGTAAGCTCGTTGCCCAACTTTTTTTCAGGCTGCTTGTCAACGCCTTGGGTTGGATTTTCAGGCAGTTTTTTTGTCTTGAGTTTTGTCCTAGATTGGGATAAGGAAACGTGGGATTACATTATTAGAGAATCCAGTGTTTTTTTTTTTTTTTTTTTTTGTGAGGTTAGACTGCTTGGGTTCATAAATTCCATTTCATCGGGAATAAAGTTGATCCTGTGAGTTTTTTAATGATGCCATTAATAATACAATCTAATAGTCAAAACCCTAACTTTTTTTTTTTGCTACTTGAAAATGACAGAAATTTAATATAACCCAAGAGATGTTTGGCTTTGAACATTTCAAAATGTCTTAAATGTGGCTTGGATTTAATGGGTTTTAAAAACTTTGCTTTCATCTTGACTTGAGAGAATTCATTTTGGAGCTTTAACGACTGGGTAATGTACATAACTTGAAAGTGAAGAAAATGCTTGTAGAAAGTTGAAGACTTCAAGTCACTAGGCGACAAGGTGTTTGCCTTTCTCCATGTGTGGGCACGTGGTTTCACATGCGCCCTGAATTGCTTGCAATCCAAAGTCCCAAAAGCCTAGTCTATAGCTTAAAAAACCCAATGTAATTGTTGAACCCATAAGCCCATTACAATCAAAGTGGTAGAGGGATGGCGCCCAATTACTCAATGTGCGCTTCCTTGTAGCCCAAACCTTAGCTTCTTGACTCTATCGTCTTGCTCTTAACCCCCAAGCAAAATCACCCTTAAACCGTGCAGATAAGTGGTCAATCCCCTGAATCCTGCAACAAGAAAACAGAACCCATAACTGCACTTTTCATCTCTCCCCTCCCTAAGAGGATTAATACTTCAAAAAAATAAAATTCAATAATTTTTATATTCATATTATATTTATATATTTTAATATATCACAATCAGATTTAAAATATTTTTTAGTTATATAAATTTTGATCACTTAACATATAATATTATCAGTTCTACCCAAAGATTACTTGGATTATTAGCTTTTGGTTTTATAATGCTATATTACATTCGGACAAGGTATAATTTGATAACTTGAAAAGCTCAAACCACATTTTTGAGGTTGCTTGCCAGAGCAAACTAGTGGTTATCTCCGCCTTTATTTTTCAAACAAATTTGTACAACAGTGTATATTATTTTACTCAGATAATACTCGATTACTTGCAAAAATTCACAACAGAGCACCGATAATTAATGAAGCTTCCTCAAATAAAAATGTTATCCGAACATACCAACTTAAACATTAACTTTCCTACGCCCAATAAATCTAGCAGGACTAAACCGAGTAAGATCAACAATGGTAGCACGTCCGTCAAGAACAAGCTCAGCCACAGCAGCACCAGTGCCAGGACCATTCAGTATTCCCCAACAACTATGACCAGTGGCAACGTAACACCCCTTGATCCCCGGAAGTTCTCCGATAACCGGCATGCCATCGTCAGTACATGGCAAGAAACAAGCTTGCTCCGCCTTCACTACCGCTTCTCCTTCAGCCAGATGGCTCGATACATTTCTAGCCACTCTCTTTAGCATCTGTATTGATGCTGGTTCGCCAACTATTTGCTCTGGATCGTCTGGCACTTCTGCCTCCGCAGACATCCCGCATATATAAACCTCCCCTAACAAATCCAATTCACAGTTTTATAACTAAACGAATTGTTTATGTTTGAAAAAGGTAAACAAATTGCAAATAGTTCAAAAACAGAAATTTACTGTCGAACGTACCAGTTGGGCGAGGGTACACCTCGGGATCAATGGGTGCTTTACCACCCTGCGGATAATAGCTAAGAAAAAGGGCATGGGGCGTTACAACACCGGGCACCTTGGGCTCCAAAACGATACTATGCGCTTTAAGCCCATTAACTCTGAACATTGAAGCTAGCATCTCAAACTTTCCAGTCCATGGCCCAAGTGCCAAGACAACAGAGTCTGACTCAATGACTCGTCCCCCTTCTAGTACCACCCATCCGACTCGCCCTTCCTCAACTCGCACCTGCTCCAATTTCCCAACCACCACCTCAACACCATATTTCTCGACAGCCGTGTTTAACAGAGTTCTTGTGAATAATTGAGGATGTACTTGAGCTGTGGTTTGGGTCGACCCGATTGTTGTAGGCCCACGTGCCGGTCCATCGACCCAGGGTGGGACTGTAGAGTGGCCGGACGAGTTGGAACCCGACGGATAAGAAGACTGTGATTCGGTTATTGTCATGCTGAGAGCGGTCAGGGGGCGATATCCGTACGATTCGGGGCCATGGAGTTCTTCAGCGAGTGAACGGTGGAGGTTAAAGCTAGCACGGGCAAGTGATCCGACAGGATCACCGTCGCACCAATCCAAAGCGAGGA
This sequence comes from Adansonia madagascariensis, assembly GCA_038381835.1. Taxonomy (NCBI): domain Eukaryota; kingdom Viridiplantae; phylum Streptophyta; class Magnoliopsida; order Malvales; family Malvaceae; genus Adansonia; species Adansonia madagascariensis. The sequence goes on from JBBYHL010000004.1 coordinate 14,410,432, forward strand.
ATCCGCCGGCTTTTCCTGAAGCGGCACAGGCTACCGAAGATTTTTCAACGAGAGTGACGGCGGCGCCTCTCTTGGCGAGGAAATAAGCCGTGCAAACACCGATTATGCCGCCGCCAACGACCACCACGCGCTTTGTTGTTTCTTGTCGTTGTTGATCGTCCATTGGTAGCGATGGCGACGAAAAGCAGCGGATGGAAGCGGCTGTTATGACAACGTTGGAGAGTGTTGGATAACTTCGGTTTGGTCGGAGGAAGAGACACAGTGTGGATAGCGGCGATGATGATAATATCACCGCCATAACTAGCAATTTGATAGCCTTTTCTAAGGAGATTGTAATCTGCAGACACGTGGTAATTGCTGTTAATTTCTGGACCTGATGGACCTTAGGAGAAATCTAACAAGATGTCCTTGGATAAATGGTTATGGGTCCGAGTAGATTTTGATTTTACTTATTCCACAGACAAGTCCTGAGTTCCATCAAATTGGGTTCAGTCTACTAACATTTGAAGCCCAAGTAGTTCCATTTTGTGGGTGGGGGTGCCCAAAATGTTGCCTAGCCCAAAAGAAAAATGCATGCCAATTCCCCACTGAGGTAAAACCATAAATCTTCGAACTCGAATTTAACTCAATTGATTCATATATTTATTTTTTAAATATAATATTTAATAAATTTGATATTCGAATCTCAATATCTGTAATTATTTTTTTTTTCTTAGAATATGACTTTTATAAAAAAAAAAATATTAACCAAGGCCTATAAGCATTCGTTAAGAATCCAAAAAGGGCAAGAAAAAAAATGCAATTATTACAATTTTTTATTTTAAATTCGTGAAAATGATTGATTAGACGTCAAAAACTGTCCTCAAAGAGAAAGGAAAAGGCACCCGTTAACTGGATTCTATGAAAAAAATAACAAATCTTCACAATCTCAGCATTTACATTTTCTTATTTTTGATATTGAAAACTACAGATTTGTAATTGTATCAAACTTTTTTTGGTAAAAAAGCAATATGCATCAATGATTGAACTCCATGCTTCGCTCTTTAACTTAAAAATGTACCTAAATTTATAGGTTATTTAGTAAGCAACAGATAGGAAGATTATTTCTATTGACATTGACAAGATGATAATTTTTGGGCAAATTGGTGACTTTCCAAGTATTCAACTATTGGTTATACGGTTACATCAAGTCCCTGCCTTGGAGAAAATGCATTAGAAGAAAAAGGTTACTATTATGACTTATAAGCATATAGTTAGGCAACTTAGTTCTCAAAAGAGATATTTCAACAGTTAAAAAAACCTATGATTTTTGTTGGATTTGATGATCAGAAACTTAAGTTTTAAGGCTGAGAAGCTAAATTTTTTATTGCATAGAAGTTTTTGAATTTCTAAAATTATAGAAATTTAATCATAATCTTCGAACTTTTGGTAAAGTAATTGTCATTAGGGCTTAACATGAGACCACCACAAATCCCACTTTACATTAATTATCAAAATCGCTACCATATTTTCGTGCGATAGTTACTTTTAATTATTGGAAATAATGGTAGTTCAAATGTGGGATTATAGTGGGGAAATGACATCACCCGTCCAAAGAATTATCTTTTCCATTCTCATAATCTTTTAAATCATCATCTCTATAATATTATTACGAGTTTGTTTTTTTAACATAGTGCCAATAAAATTTTTAATTTTGCAAATAAAATTAAAAAAAATTTGCATGTATTTTATTTTTTTAATAATTATTTTATATAGTAAAAATATTTATCATCTTATTAATATAATAAAAAAAATCGAATAATTTATTTGTTATTTAGTACCATTTTCTTTATTCAAATTTGCAAAAGGCAACGCTCCAATTTCCTTACGTAATTGACTTATCAATGTCATCAAACTCTTGTTTGTTCTTACCAAGTTATTGTCGTTATTGCAGTGAGGACCCAATCAAAATTTGAAGATTCGCACTAAGGCGACAAATTTCCCAACCAATTACCTCCTCAATCTAAGATGTTAGGTGAAAATTATTAGTTTTGTCACTAGCTGTGTTTTTTTCTTCTTGTTTTTTTATGATTTTCTCTTTAAGAAAACTAAGGAAAATCAAGTAGAGCTATAGGTCGCTGCCTATTTTGGCTATAGATGTAACAGTCGAGTCCTATATTTTTCATCTTTAAATCATATTTTTATTTAAAAAAATAATTTTAAATTTTAAATTAATTAAATATTAATGATTAAAAATAATTATGTGAATTAATTGAATTAAATGATTTATATTTCTTATATTCTATGAAGAAACGACGACGTACCTTATTTATGTTAATCGGAATTGCCTGATTTTAGTTGATTACAGCCCATTTACAGTACAAAATGCAAAGACTTCAAATCCAAACTCTCTTTTTATCTTTTCCTTAATTTTCGTGGCAACTTGATTGATTGTAACAAGTAAAAGAGTAAGCCTTTCGGAGTCAATTGGGGTTCCTTAGTCGTAGATATCTCCTTCCGACGACTTAAAACTTAATAAGACCAAGTCCAAGCAGGGTCCAAAAACCACATCATTGAACAAGAAATTGGAAAACTGATGAAACAAATTATATAATTGCAGTTCAACAGCTATTGGTCATTATCAAACCAGCAACAAATTTTTTGAAAAACAATGTGCCTAAATAACTAAAATAAAATAAATACCCATTGGCCACAAGCAAACAAGGAGCCGCCCTAACAGATAGATATAGATCCTATACCCTCCTGTCGCTGAGAGTAAAATCAAAAATTTTATGATAAGAATCGAGATAAAAAAATTTAAAAAAAAAATTATTATTTTTTAGTAAGATAACTTGTAAAAATTTAATGAGCTCGGAAGAGCCAAAAAGGGAGTAAAACCTCCATATGCCCTTGGATCCATCCTAGCCGATGACAATTGCCATTGGCATGAGTTAGAATTGCAAAATCTCTCCTTTTGTTCACAAACCCAAAATGCAAGCCCCCGCCTGTACCAGACCTTACCATCTAATAAGCCAAGTTTGAAAAATTATTGCTGCCTTGGAACTATTAGGTGCTTTGCTTGATTTGTTATAATTTCTTGTTTCTTAGTTTGGTTGTTAGACAGCTCAAGAGGCCAAGGAAATATAGGAAAGAGAGGTAATTTTTATTTTCTGGTTTCTTGGAATTGGATTAAGGAATGGTATATTGATGTTGACATATATGGGATAAGTTTGATCCACAGTTGCTACTGTTTTAGGTCAAAGAAACTGAATTTCTTCTATGACATAGGACTCTAGACAAATGGAATTATTTATATCAAACTTAGCTATTTTAATTGATTTAGTAAAGAAACGGTATTTAAAAACTAGGGAAAAACAGGCTAAACGATTTTGACGTTTCAAAACAATTGATTCAACTTTCAAAGTGAATACGATGGACCTAAATAACAAATTTTTCCATTGCATCAAATCAAGTTTTGTCACTTTAAAAATTGGAAAACAATACAAGAGTGGATGGAAGCTGGCAGTACTATGGAAATCCATAATCATTGTTATATCCAAAGTTAATGTTTATCTAAATTAGTATAAACTTGTTTGAGATGAAAAAAATTATTAAATTTATGTAATTAATTTTAAGAGATAATATTTGATATATTTAAAATTTAAATTGTAAATTTTTTATTAAAAAAATCAATTAAGACATGGTTGAGTGTGAAATTTTGGACTTGTCTCAAACAAAGCTTAATCTGAAAAACTGATAACCACAATTAAGCTACCAAGACTCTTAAAAAAGACAATGACCCCTAACCTAATCACAGGCCATGTGGCTCCACCACAATTTGACAAAAAGCCTTATAATTTGGGGGGGGGGGTTAAAGGATCTAATCCATAGGTGATGACGAAAAAAAAAACATTGAAACCCCTCTTATTTTTTCTTTTCTAACAAAAATTCTTAAGAGATTTTTGTTTTCTTTTGTGTTTTCAACAAAACATTGAAGGGCAAATCATTGATGCTTTTAAAATGTTATGCATACTTTTTTTAGAACAAACATGAAGCTATGAGTTCAAAACCCACTAATTTTTGCTAGTTGGATGGAAAGGGATAAGCCTCCCACTACCCTCTTTTCCATTATTTGGGTTTTCTCCCGTAATGGTCCATCATCTACCATTGCACCCAACCACATTTGCATGTGCCTCTGATTCTTGTGCATGTCATAACTTGCTGTTTGTTAAACTGCTTTTGCTTGCATGTCTTAACTTCCCTTTCCTTTTTTCCTTCTGGATAATGCAATAGATGAAAATAAGCAAAAGCCTTCCTTTAAAGCCTTGACAAAATTGTACGATCTATAAGTATTTTTTAAGATTTGCCTGAACCTACTTCTTTTGAACGATCTTGAAAGCATAATTGTTCACATTAGTTTAATGCATTCAAGATTTTACCCTCTAAGTGTTCTCACACTAAAAAAAATCTTAAAGTGAATGCATGCAAAAATATCTATCTAATGAAGATTAATTAAAGGAAAAGCATAAAATGGCAATCTTTACTATCTTTTTTTTTTCCCCAAAAAAAAAAAAGTCATAGTTTAAAAAGAGAAGAAAGAGTTATAGATTTTAAGATTCGATCTATAAATTTATTAAGTATTATTTTTTAAAATTAATTATATGAATTAAATGGGATAAATTCACATTCCCTTCTCCTCATCTTCTTAAGGCATCTGTTTTCCTTCTTAACGCTTGCATTAATAATAGTTTTCTAAATGAAATCTATAAAAGCGAAAAAGGCATGTACCTATGAATTCATGAAAGCAAGGAGCAATGTTACTTTAGATCCTATCACTATGCCTTTAGTTGATTCTTAGAAGGAACAATGACCAAGTTTCAATTGGAAGTAAAGGTGGGGAAGGGGGGGGGAGATCATAAAGGAGGATAAAATTTGATGAATAAAAGTGTAATCATATCTAAAATAAATTAAATCATTACCTTAGCACTTTGATTTGCAAATATATTGTATTTTATTCATAAAAAACATTAATAGATCATAGTTTTAAAATAGTAATTAATTAAGAGCATTCAAAAAATATAAAAGCAAAAAATAAAAGAAAAAAGAAATGGCTGCGCCCACCACAACAAATTTTAAGAAAATGGATGCATGCATTATGTTATGAAATGATTAAAGTACGATAAAAAGATTAACCTTATTCCTCAGTGCTAATACTTAATGCCATACAACTATAAAGTTGTACTTAAATTAATGAAAAAAAAAATCTTCAACCTCATCATCACTTAAAACATAATATCATTTTATTCTTTAAATTAACATTTAACTCATTAATTACTATATATATATATATATGTCTATAGTTCTTTCTCATATATTGATGATTTTAAGAATCTGACAAAAATCGCTATTAATTTTTTTATTTATTTCTTTTGAAAGATATAAATAAAATAAATAAAAAATAACAATACTTGTTCATGAATAATGAAACTGTATAAATAATCTCTTTGCATATTTTAATATCCATTTTATATAAAAAAATTTTGTACTAATTTCTTCTTTTTTAAGAAAAAAAAAAAAACTGCTTTGAATTCGACATCAAAAATATATAATATAAAGTCTCGTAATAATAATAATAAAAAAGCATAGTTAGGGAAAAGCAATACATATATATATATATAAAGATACGGAAAGTAGTAGTAGTAGTTCATGTCGAGACTTGGTGCTTCCTCTCGTGTCGTCAATTTTGGTGGTAGTCAGCTTAAAGGGTATCAGTTTCTAATTTTAATTAATTTTTTAATTCTTTGCTTTAATTATATGTATTACCAAAAATTGCTTGATACAATTTGAGTTTAAAATTTTTATCAATAAATTTAATAATATGACACATATTTTTTTAAGATAAAATAAAACGATATTAAAAATCTTAATATAACAAAATATTTAATAATTTCTTAATTCGTTTATAAAATTTAAAATTTTCACATTTCATACATAAAAAAAGGACTTCGTATATTATTAGTATTAATATATTTACATTATTAAATTAAGCTATTTAATTCCCTGTTTTTAGTGATTCAATTGTGCAATTTCTTGGCATAGTTTAATCTCTGTCACATCTTACCTAACATAATCAAAGCTTAATTCTTTTTGATTAATTTATATAACAATGCTTTGGGAATAAAGTTAGTAACCCCTCAAATCAAAATTAGTGGACCATTAAGCAAAAGATTTAAATTTTCATGTGAATTTTTTATGTTTATTTATTTTTTGCCTTTGATTTGCACTCCCCTTTATAATTAAATAAATAGGGATGGTCAGAGTAAAAAGAGGGAACATTGAAATCATGTGGGATGTAGGGAGGAGATTCAGATGCTAAAAACTTAGTAAGAAATCCTTGAGCTTAAGCTTTCAATTGGCGATTAAATGAAAAAAAAAAAAAAAAAAAGAGAAATTTTATGTAATTAAATTTTTACTATAAACTAGACTTTAATTTAGCCAAATGGTTAAAAAGCTCACATTAATTTAATTAAAATTCAATACATTTTGGGTGAAAAAATATTTTTAAAATAAAATTATTATATTTAGATGAAGAAATAGGTTGAAATAAAAAAAAGGGTACTGGTTAATTTTTATGGATAGTTATTTTTGTTAGAATTAAAAGAATTAAATATCTCTAATTTTATTTTATTATTAATAATTCAATTTTTTTATTAAGTTAATATCAATTGATTCATGATATAAATTCAATGAAGAATTTTATATATAATATAGATAGTAGACAACAAGATAAGAATATTGATTAAAAACAAAATATTCAAAATTTTTTGAATTTTTTTGTCGATTCTTATTTTTTTGTATTGTCATATGTGATTTTTTTTAGCTAAAGATTTTATTTATTTTGATGCAACAATAGGTGGATCAAGGATCTCTAATGGCTTCTCTAAGAGAGATCTACAAGATAAAAAAAATTAAAAAACATCAAGGTTTATACTTCGAAGAGTTACTTAAATTGGCAAAAAAAAAAACGAAGATAATCAATTAGCCACGTATACTATTTAATAGAGCTTAGAGTTTTAAAAAAATATCTCACTTTATATAATTTTCTTATGTAACTTAAAATTTTATATGTTAAATATTATTTACTTTTTATATAAACTTTTATCAAGTAACTAATTTAGACCCATAAATACGAACCGTCGTATGAGTATAACAACTTACGTTTTAGTTAATTCCCATCTTGAATAAAAAAAAGGTACTTGGATTGCTTATGAAGGGAGTAATTTGGAGTAGCCTAAAAGCAGAAGGCACGTTGTCCCAATTTTTATTTACATCTTGTTGAGACTTAACCATTAAGAATTTAGCTTTAACCATTAAGAATTTCAAAAGCTACGTCGTTTTGGTTCATTCTTTCTTCTTTCTATCCTGTCCTGTTGGCCAGAAGGCCGTGGAAAAGCTAATATGCGCCGTTGGAATACTTCAACTGACCAAAAAACGATAAGAAATATAAATAAATAATTGTACTACACACGAGAAAATCTGAAAATGAAGGGTACGATGGGGTGCATACGGCCTACGATAGCGGCAATCATGGAATAGTAAAGGGATCATTCCCCCTTAACGAATCCCCAAACAATAAACACCAAAAATTAAAAAAGATGCTGTCTTTCTCGATTAACTCAAACAAAAAAATATGTTTAAAATATACTTTTTTATGAAAAAAATCCAAAGATTTCGCATAAAAAAACAGAAGGAAAGTAATGCGTTATAGCTGGCAATACTGTCTTTTCTCATTGCTTATCTCATTGACGGTTCAAAAGGAAACAGCAAACAGTTGATTTTCATACGAAAACAATAAAAAAATATTATTAAATAAATTAATTATTTTTTATAATTTCATTTAGATTGATATTTTAATAATGGATGGTTAATTATGAATAAAAAAATAATGAATGATTAATTTTTATAATTTTTTAATATATATTTGATTAATGAGATAATTATATCATATATGTGAAAATATTATTTTTAATTAAATTATTAAATATTTTTAATTTACCCATCAAATAATTTATTCAAATGAAATTTGAGATGTAAATATTAAAAAGAATCCACATTAATATAAATAATCTCGTAAAGGTTTTTTAAAAAATTACATGCCATGTCAGACGG
>JBBYHL010000004.1:14425057-14446173 GCA_038381835.1 Adansonia madagascariensis
TATAAACTTATATTAAAATTATTATTTTTTAAAATATTCACAAATTTCATAAAGTTTTGTCATTTAAGAATAATAAGTACTTATTTTTTAAGAGTATTTTTACGCCAATTATGATATGAATGGAGTTAATTTCGATATTTGAAGGCATACTTTCAGGTAAAAATTTTTGCGAGACTTATGAATGTTCGAAAGAGAATAATATCTTCGCGTATGTATACGGGGAATGATAATTCAATCTTGATGCATAAAAAAACTAAAAAAAAAAATTTAAAAACTCCGTCATCACAATAAAACCTTATTGGTTGACGGAGAAAGTCAACCACAAATATCTGAAACGGTTGGTGGACTGCTGATGGGCTGAGCCAGCCAGCCAGCCAGGCATGCGTTTTATTTTGTTCAATGCTTTCACACCTTGATTTTGTCGAAATTAAACAAACAATATTTTTGGGATTTATAAATGACAGTGTGGGTATTGCCTTTAAGAGGTGAAAGTTGTTAGCAAGTTGGGAAAAAAGAAAGAGAAAAAAAAGCAAGAAAAGAAGAGGAATTTGCTCTTGAAGCTGATTTTATTTTATGTTGGAACATTACGAATGTTTTTAAGCATGATTATATTATTTTGGGTGATTTCTTAAATTTAATTTTATTTAGTGTTTGGTAATGTATCACTTTGTAATTGGAATTGCATACAAATATCATCAGTCACTTTTTATATAATGGTATATATTAGATTGGAAATCATTTGTCTGTTTTAAATTAAGAAATTTTGAGTAAATCTGAAATGCTAATTTGCCAACTTTGTCATTGTCAAGTTCACTGTACTTTAATATTTATTTACCATTGCTTGCTTTACCCTCATCAATCAAATCATGAGTAGTGACTTTTTTCCCCCAAAAACTCTTGAATAATGGTTATGGGGCTGTTTTGTGTCCATATTAAAATATGGGTTCCTCATATGAGAACTAGAGGCCGATTTGTCAATTATTTCATAATTTTGAATATAATTTGAAAAAAAATATGATATAAACATGATATATTTGATAAACGAAGTGAAAGTTGAGTCAAGGTAAGTTTATTTTGAAGTCATCTATGTCAGACATGATACATTTTTATCATAAAAAAAAAATCTACATCCGGTGTGGAGATTAATTCATATTGTTCTAGTATGCAATAAAAATTCTTGGATAATAAAGAGTGAAAAAGAAAAATCAATGGGACAGAACCAACCAACCATCTATTCCAGCAATTATTGAAAGGGTAAATGACATATAAATGGAAAATTATGAACAATATATACATATAAAGAGAGGGAGCGACGAAGAGAACCGTCGAAATATCCGAGGACGTCGCCAGCAACGGTTAGAGCATTGGAACGAAGGTGCACTTCAGATTCCAATTTCATATTTTTCTTCAACTATTAGACTTCTTTGAACCTGCGCCATGCTTGGCTCTATATACGGATACGCTTGAAAGGAACCGAAGAATAGGAATTAAATAAAAAATTACCAGATATCACACCCTTTTATTATGATTTTTTATAATAATTTATTGACTGAATTAATATCTGGATAACTCATCAGCCACATTATATGTAATACAACCTAGAAAAGAACAGATCATTCATTCTCCGTACTACAAAATCATAATATTCAACTGAAGCAATAAATTCAATACTAAAAGCTGGTTGAAACTAGAACTTAAAAAGGGTCAAACGCCCCAAATGTTCAACACTATGCTAGAAGTTTTTTTATTTGATTGATTAGTGCACCAACTTTTTACAGTTTTGGACTTCTTTTTTTTAATATATAGACAACAATATGAGATATTAGCAATCTGTCAACCACAAAAAATTTTTTGAAAGGAAAATTCTCTCACAAAGTCTTTTAAGTGTTAGTTTACAAAGGTGCAGTCTGGATGGTGCTTGAAGTGTTGTTATGTCTCAATAATGCAAGTTTTGATTTGAGTTTACTGATCAAATGACATAGATCATGCCACCAGGACCATGAGGGGTCATTTAGAGCACGGATTGAGTTGAGGCAAACAAGAAGAGTACCGCCTTCGTGCAGGAGAACCTGTATTATTATATTACCAAAGACAGAAGAGTGGTTCAGATCAGGTTGTCAGAGTGAGCTGCCAACCATGAATTTGAATTACAGAAGAAGAGAAACTGAGCAACAAATATATACACACACACACATATGCTAGTAGTAACTTGTAATATACAACTTCAACAGATGTGAGATGATAGCATACCGACAGTAACAATTTCAGGTGTCATGGACTATGCTTTCACTCTTTAAAAATTTAAACACTGTTGACAAGTTTTGCCAAGTCAGCATGCTAAGAGTTTTCCACTCAGTATTCTCTCAACTTTAAACTCCTAGCAGTGGGGACTCGAGAGATGGAACCTCAAGTCGATTAGAATTTGATTTAGGATATTTAGGATTTGTTTTAAGTAAAAAGTTATAGATCATGCAAAAGATTTGTGCAATTTGCAAGCATATAACCACACCCTACAAAACTGATTCAATCATTTTCCACCAAAACAAGCCTGTCATATAGAGCCTCACTCTGTTCTTTTTCAGAGAGATCTTTATTTCTATCAGATAACACATAGTAGAGTCCAGCATACGTGTACAAGAAGAAATATATGCAAAAAGCCAATCATCAAATTGTTCATACCGTTAACCACAGAGGAAGAAACCCCAAGACTGATGGAAGAGAGGCCAAGATTATAGAAGTTAAGGCAAGGGCCACATTTTGCTTGACCTGCAGAAAAAAATTGCATGAATAATTGTCTGCATAATCAGAGAACAGGGAGAAGGAAGGAATTGACTGAGTACCAGTGAAGTCGTTTGGCGAGCCTTAGCTATACTGAATGGAACACCTGAAATATTGTCCCGCAGCAATAAGACATCTGCAACAGCTGTAGCAGTTGCACTAGCACGATGAGCTAATACGATTCCAACAGTTGCAGCAGCAAGAGCTGGTGCATCATTGATACCTTCACCTACCATGATCAAACCTCCACCTGCCATGAAGGTGGAGAAAATGTAACTAACTCTTGTGGCTGATCATTTTAATATATAGGGGACAAACATGATTCGTACAATAATTTGATACTCCACTAAGTACGGAGTAGGACATTGCCACCAAATATCCACTGACTACTAAGATATTGAAATTGATAAGAATCCAAGGCTCACCCATATCCCTTGAAATCCTTTTCACATGATTGAGTTTATCCTCTGGCTTTAAACTGCAGTACACTTCATTTATGCCCACAGCATTAGCAACTCTCCATGCACTTGACTTGTGGTCACCGGTTAACATCATTACTCGGAGTTTTGCTTGATCTTTCAATTCAGAAATGACATCTAAAACCCCTGGTCTAGGCCTATCCTCAAGGTGAATCAAAGTCACCTGCACAGACTCAATGCAAAACTCAATTTAGTGTTGACAACATAAATAATTGATTAAATAAACACATGATGCTGCAAACGGCACAAATCCAACAAGTAATCTATGGATATGGAATATGCATTCAGTTAGATTCATTCAGTTTAACCATTGACCTCTTACACAAAATGCAATTCTGTGCAAAATAGCTAGGATTGTCATAGCATCCAAAACTGCAGAGGTATTAAAACACGTATACGAAGTATGCAGTTAACGTCATAGGCAGACGGTTTTGAGTTAGATATAGTGTTTTGGGCATATGACATGTCTTACCACACACATCTTCCTGATTCTTTATCACCCAATACAGATGTATCTGCTTTATAAGTAATACAAAGAATCCATACATATTTTATAAATACTTTTTTATGAAAGAAAAATAGAATATAGCTCATTTCTATCTTGATATTACAAATGCATGCCTTGATGTAAGTGTCAAATACGATAAATGCAAAACAACAACATAATGGGATGGAAATCACACCTTTTTGTCAACAGAAAGAGCAGCATGAACAAAGTCACCTCCATAAGAAGATGCATTAACAGCTGCCCTAATCTTCCTTGATTCTTCAGATTTACAAAGTGAAGTGATAAACTCTATAGAACCAAGCGATGCTTTCAACATTTTACCTCCTCTATTTCCTGACTATAACAAAGCAGAAAGGATTATAAGTAGGATTATTTTAATGCAAAAGAAGGGAAGTTAGCAAAGACTTAGCTGCAAATAAATCCTATAGTAGAATTCATTATCATATTTCAAAGGCAAGAGTCCTGTATTAAGTTATAAATATAATTCAGGTGGAGGAAAATTATTCTGTCATCTTTCATTTTGAATATATGTTGCTTGACAGTAATTTTATTTTTGACACTTCCTTCTTAAATAATGATAATAAACTCAATGAAAGGGGCTTTTCTTGAAAAGATGAATGCTTATTGTTTTTCCCCCTTTTTTGTGTCTTTTAACAAATAGCTAGCAAAATGACTGTAAGTGCCATAAAAGTTTTGCAGAACACAGAAACCCCAAGGAGTGAAATCGTAGTCGGCTAAGTTACAAATGTACAGTCACAGACAAACTGCAATTGAAATAGTTCAGAAATGAAAAATAGTGATGTCAACAAACTTAACCCCTTTTCCCCATTAATATTGAATATATTATCACTGAGACAAAATGAAATATATTGGCAAAAGACATTACCTCGGCACTGTTGAGAGTAGCAATAAGACCTTTGCCAGGAAAATACTCAAAACTTTCAACAGAAACAGAAGGAAGGTCTTTCCCCATGCTATGGTCGACAACCGCCCTGGAATAAAAGGAATGAAAAATAATTTGACAAGAAAGATAAGGACAATAGTTCATACAAGAAATATGACAATCATTAAATCACAATGGCAAGTTGAGTAGAAATTACTTATCAACCCCGGTAACTTATTAGAGGGCCATGGTCACAGCATGAGTTACACAGAAAAGAGGGACTCAACATAAAAAGATAGACAATTTCATTAAATACAATACCTTCCAATAGGATGAGTCGTACCCTTCTCCATGGCAGCTGCCACTGCAAGCGCTTCTACTTCACAGCTGGGAATGCAACAGGAAGCAACGTTGGTCTTCTTGTTTCCAATTACATGTCCATAAATTGGCTCGATTGCTTTAAACATAAGCCCTCCAGTTGTCAATGTCCCAGTTTTATCAAATGCAACAGTGTGACAGGAAGCTAAAGCATCTAGCACTTGTCCACCTTTGAGCAATATCCCCTACAAAGAAAAAGGGTTAGAATGGCAGTTAGAATTGGAGGAGATCAGGTATGTCTCATGATTCATTTTAAAAACAAAAGCATGCTTTAGTAGTTAAACAATTAGATGAATATAGACTTCTACGAGCATCAAGTAAACAGCTTGTTTCAGTGACCTCTGAGAAAGAAAAGAAAGAAACCAATTAGCTCTAACACAAACTTGTGCGAGGAAAAAACAATCAAGGAACACATACACAAGAATACACAATTTATCAAGGTATTAGAAAGATGATTCTACTATGTACAATAATAAAGGCATGATGTTCAGAACAGAAAACCAATATAAGCTGATTCTACCATAGCAGAGAAAAATAACAATGGTTAGATTTTTGGTCTAAGGTACCAGAAGAATCATAGTTATAGCCATATTGCAATATGGTGAGCTTCCATCATTATTCTAATGCAAAAAATTATGTTTACGAAAAAGGCTTATATACACTTCCGAAGGACCATGCTGACACAGTGACAGAATGCTTGTGTGAACAATCCTTAATTACATGTGACGGATACCTTTCTCGCACAGGAACTAATTGCAGTAGCATATGCCAGCGGAGCTACAGCCAAGGCACATGGGGATGCTGCCATCATAAGTCCCAATGCTCTGTAGATTGATCCTCTGCAAACTGCATAATCAACACCAAGCATCAGATAGGTAAAAGATAACTGAAAGCAGAACATTCACAAGGATCATATCAAAGAATTGTCAAGAGGACCGAGACAAGCAAAGCTTCAAACTAAAAAGACCAAATTATTTCAGTGAGAGTTGATGCAAAGTGGGTTATCATCAGTTATGGTTACTAAAACTAAGACATGTTAGCAAAGAGGCCTTCCTTGGAAAATAAAGTGGCATATACCATGGCTAACAACATTACTCGGAAAAGCCAATGGAAAGAAACATCTGCAATAATTGCAAAGCAGCTTGCACTAAGAGTTACCTGCAGTGCTAATGAATGGCCACTTAAAAAGAAAAGGCCCAAGGACTGCAATGGTAACTGACAAAACTACAACCACCTTGCTGTAACGCTCACCAAATTCATCCAACCACCTTTGAAGCTTAGGTTTATTCAATTGTGCTTCTTCAGTTAACTGCACAATCCTGCTAAGTGTTGATTCTTTCCAAGTCTTTGTGACCTAATATGAAATTATCAAGGGAAAAATGCAAAGCATAAGGGAAGGATGTGAACCGGAAATGACAAAAAAAACATAATTCCAGCAACAAAACTATTTACTTACATTTTAAATAAACAATTTCAGAAGAGAAAAGAAGAATGTAAGTCAAACTTTTCTAAATTTACTCTTCTGTAAAATTCAAAAACACACCTTAACTATCATTCTACCATCCAAATTTCTTGCACCACCGGGAATCCTATCTCCAGCTTTTGCCTCTAATGGTTTGATTTCACCAGTCAAATGCTCAATAGTAATCGTTGCACTACCTTGGAACACTTCACAATCTACAGGTACAGCCTAGAAAAGTACCAAGCCTATACCATTAAACTTCCATTTACAACATAAATTGAAAAACAAATCTTAAAATATTAACCCAATATAATATGCATATTCTTATTATCACAGACCTCACCAGTGCCGACCAGAATGTAGGAGCCAACTTCCACATCATGCACAGGAACACTTCGGTATGACAAATCAGAAACGTTTGGCAAATTATCATCATCCAAATTTAGTACGAGTGCTGACTCCGGATAGTTTTCTTTCAACTCCTTCACATCTACCATTGAACGACTAGTAAAAATTTCTTCAGCTGCAAGTAACCAACTTTCAAGATCACAACAAAGAAACGTACTATGCCTCTGAAACAAATTTCACCAGCTCGAAACACTTACCAATATGAGCCAAATTGAACATTGCAAGAAGCAATCCTCCTTCCAAGGCATTCCCCATGAAAACAGAGGCAAAGGCAGCAAGTGCCATAAGCACATGAATATTCACTTTTCCACCAGCAATATCAGTAATGGCATCAAGTGCTGCTGAAACCTGAACAATACAAATAAAACGCAAAACTATTAACGCAATTTAAATATATATATATATATGTATATTCAAGGCTTTGTAAGATTGCTTCTTTTATTTTTACTACTTAATTTTTTTTTGTTTCGTAAATAATTGCTACAATATAAATAGTAAAATCCAATATCGAATCAAACAATTACCTCCTGTTTCATTTAAAAATTAGAGTTTTAAATATTTTGAAAAATACTATTTTTGCAGCAAAAATTAACAACCAAAGGGAACTTAAAAGAGAAATGGAGTTTACCCCGACGAGAGGGAAAGCGACGAAAAGGAAGGAATTTTGGAGAGGTTTGACGGCTGGTTTAGGGACCAAATAAGGGCAAGCAGCGGCAGCTATAAACAGTGCAGTGGCGCAGCAGCAGAGCTGAAGGTGCTCTCTCAAGTAATTCGCCAAGTCCATCCATCGAATAGCTTTAGCGAATCCGATCACAGCTCTCTGAGGCCCATTCAGCTTGCCAGAATCATGATGGTGGTGGTGGTGGTGATGGGGATCATCATGGTCATGGTCATGGTCATGGTCATGACGATGATGGTGGTGGTGGTCGTGATTTGCGACGCAGCGGATTCGGAGATTGGCGGAATCGAGAGGAAGAAAGACAGATTTCTGGCGGATGATAAGGGGAGATAAAAAGAAAGGTTTAAAGTTGAAAGAGTTGAGGCGTCCAAGTCGTCGTCGGCGAATAGGTCGACACAGAGGTGAGAAATTAGTAAGTGAAATGGAGTGAGTTTCCATTTGCAATTTTCAATTTCAGGCCATGAATTTTGAGGATCGCTGCAAGGCAAGGCAAGGTAACGCAAAGGCCTTGGGGTTGAAATTATTGAGTGTGTGGGGATTGGGGGTAATGCCAAAAAGAATAATAGTAAAGAAAACAGTAAAGGGGGGGATGTTGATATAAGAACCACAGCATGAGCTCATCTTTACCACATGAGTCATGGTGGCGGTTCGTTTGGTTTGGAAAGTGACAGTGATGGCCGATGGGATGGTCCACCCCATCGAATTGGAAGTTCATTCCTTTCGCCTATCTCACCTTCCTAGTTTCAAACTTGATCTATTTGTTTAGGAAAAAATAATTTTATTGAAAAAAAAAATTAAACTTTTATATTTTGTAATATTTGTATTTATAAAAAAGAAATTAAGAATTAATGAAAAATTAATTTACTTTTCAAATATCTTATAAAGCAAAAGCATTGCCTTCGACATTTGGATTTCATGTACTGAACATTTGAATGCCACCTATTTCAACAAGAGCATTCAGATGCCATCATGTACGTACAAAGCATTCAGATATCAGCTCTATATGCGTAGGGAATTCGGATGTCATGCACGAGCCATTCGGTGCCCATTCAGTTTTTCCAAAAGCAAGCAAATAATAATTAAAAAAAATGACTTTCATAAAATTATTCAAACAACAAAAGTTACAAGTGTTTTCTTCCAAAAGTAAGTTTATTTCCCAAAATTTATATTTACTAAAAATGTATTAAATAAGTTCTTGAATTTTTTTTTTATTTTTTAAATAAATCTTTATGCTTTTTATTTTACCCAAAACTAAATATCACTCAAATACAAATTAAAGTTTTTAAGGTTTATTAGGGTATATTGTTTTTTGAGTGGGCTTGGGGCTTTTATAAAGGTATTTGGGTGGGCTTAGAAATCTAAGACACCTCTTCATGATATATTTGAATTCGATTATTTAAATTAAATAAAAATTTTTGGGTTAAAAACTCGGATCAAGATAATATTTTACTTTTTTTTATATATATAATATTATCGAGTGCTAGGAAATTATTTATTATTGTTTATATATTGGAAAATGAGCTATACATTCCATTCTAAAGCTATTTTAAATGTTCTTTTATTCTTTCTTCCATTTCTTAGGTATTGGGCCACAAATTCTTCCCCTTTCTATTGTTTCATGACGTATAATTATGATAATTATGATTACTCTCGCAAAAATATAAAAAAGTAGTCCTACCTTTTGTAGCACAGAGTTCTTTCCATTTTGGTAATTATTTCTTTTTAAATTTACAAGTTTTTGTTGTTTCAAATGTTGCACTCATTGATCTTAGGCTTATAAATATATATATGTATATATATATATATATATATATATTTTTTTTTTCTTTATAATAAAACCCAAAATTGAACCTACTTTTGGGAGATTCCCAAGTCAGACAAGGCATTTTGTCCCCTTGAATTAAAAGAAGTCAAATCAAAACGGTTCATATTTTATATTTTGTTACGAGCTTAGCAGTTGGGCCTATATTTGATTATGCAGCCGGATCTTACACTAATAACACTTGATGAATTTATAGTTGTTTAGCAACTCTAAATTTAAGAGACATTTGATTTACGCTCATGAAGCTTTCAGATAATTAGCACAGCTCATAATATCAAAAATTTACTATAAAGATTTAAATGAGGTAAGAGAAGCCAAAACACCTTCAGCCTATATCATCATACAACTTTTCCTAATTGTCTTTTAAAATTAATATAAATATAGAAGTATGTTTCAAAACCACAACTCTAATATATTCTTATACTGTTATGATTTTTTAGATTTCATTTGCCTTCATCTCACAAGTTCAAAACTTATCTCAATTACCAAAAGAACCTCAACATCCCTGTACATGATTATGCAGGCCAAACATTAAACTAAAGATTAGTTGACCTGGAAAAAGATCAAACAATAATACGATTGGTACAAAATAGCTTATCTCTTCGTTCATGGAAAGATCCGTCAAGTGTCTTATTGCGCTCCAAACAACAATAGTTTAACCATTCCTCAAAGCCGCCTCTAGTGCAGAGTCTGTAGACTGAATATATCATATCAACTTTATTTGATTCAATATAATAAGGCAGGCGAATCTGTTAAAATATTATACAAAATTGAATTATGGAGTAACAGGTGAAAAAAGCGACCCCGACCACGACCCTAGCAATAATGGTTTGTATGAACTTGGGCAACAAGTAATGATAACAAAGGTTTTTTTTTTTTTTTTTTTTTGTGGATATAAAATCCCAAAGAACCACATTGCATTTTCATTAACCTCTTCTTAAAGTCTACTAGACTAATCAATTGAAGCAGGGATTAATGGAGGGAAGAAGGGTCATTGGATGGGCTGCCAGAGATGTATCAGGGCATCTTTCACCATATTCATTCACTCTCAGGTTCCTAATTTCTTTTACTTCTTCTCCCTCTCTTAACCTTTTGAGTCTAAGATTTTATGAATGCTAATTAATGTCTCAATGGCATTATTGATAGGAAAACAGGTCCAGAAGATGTGATGCTAAAGGTATTGTATTGTGGAGTAGATCACACTGATCTACACCAGATGAGGAGTGAGGTTATGCCCATCAACTACCCTGTGGTTCCAGGGTAGGCAGTATGCACATGTCTGAAACAACTACTAGTTATTAGTATCTCCGAACATATATAATCCTCTGATGTTTTTCATAGTTCGATATCAAGCTTGTTTTCTATATGTTAATTCCTGGTTTACTTGACTGTCTTGATAGGCATGAAGTGGTGGGCGAGGTTGTGGAGCTGGGTCCGGAAGTAAACAAGTTCAAGCTTGGAGATAAGGTAGGAGTTGGGTGTATGATTAGCTCTTGTGGGAAATGCTTGTCTTGCAAGTCCAATTGCGAGCAGTATTGCAACGAAAGGGTCTTGACTTATGGTGCCACCAACAAAGATGGAATTCCCACTCACGGTGGCTTTTCTTCTGCCCTGGTTGTTCATCAAAAGTAAGCAAGAACAAGCAAAAAAGATCAACCCTTGTTTGCTCCTTCAAATTCTCTTGAAAATCGTTGCTAATTAATATGGAGTTGATGCAGATTTGTGGTAAAGATACCTGAGAAAATTGCACCGGAGCAGGCAGCACCACTCTTATGCGCTGGGGTGACAGCTTACAGTCCCTTGAAGCAGTTCTACAACCATGATAAGGCCATCAAGGCCGGAATTTTGGGGCTCGGTGGAGTTGGACATTTGGCAGTGATGACAGCAAAGGCTATGGGGCATCATGTAACCGTGATAAGTTCTTCAGAAAAGAAGAAAGTCGAGGCTTTAGAGCATTTGCATGCGGATGCTTTTCTGGTGAGCTCTGAAGCAGCAGAGATGGAGGGAGCAGCGGCAAGTCTCGATTACATTCTCGACACTGTTCCAGCTTTCCATCAACTGGAGCCTTACATTTCGCTTCTCAAGGTTGGTGGGAAGCTGATTTTTGTTGGGGTTGCCACAAAACCCCTCAATTTCAACACCGAGCATTTGCTTTTAGGTATGCCAGAATTTTCTGCTAAATCAGAAGAAAATTATGCCATGTGTTAGTCTTTCTGTTACTCAGACTTTTATTTTTCTTGAAGTATCTATATACCAACAAATATTCGGACATGAGTACAAAAATATTATCTTCCAAATATATAAAAAAATAAGAAAAAATTAAACATAATCATGTTTGAAATATACCCAAGTTCGAGTAACATAGGTTAGTCTACAGTCAACTTTTATTGTTCATTTGTAAAAACAACCTGCAAAGAATTGTTGGTTGCAATTAAATTTACATGACCATGACGCAATGCAGGGAAGAAAACATTAACAGGGAGTTTCATAGGAAGCATGGAAGAAACACAGGAAATACTGGATTTTTGGGCAGAAAAAGACCTGACTTCGATGATAGAGGTGGTGAAGATGGATTATATAAACAAGGCATTTGAGAGAATGGAGAGGAATGATGTGAGGTATAGGTTCGTGCTGGATGTTGCTGGCAGCAACCTTGAATGATTCAGATTCAAAGGCCATTTTCCCAAGAAATACCATATCTTAATAATGGGGTATTGCACTCAAATACTTCACAATAATCCAATAGGATTGACCATTGAGTTTGTATTTTATACAAGGAAGTTGCAACTCATAAATATATGTTGTAAGCTTATTTGAGAAAATGAAAAACATGGATCATGCTAAAAGCAGAAGACTAATATATATGCTAAATCAATTATGAAACTCTGCCACTAATCTTTCCTTAACCCTTCAGAATGTTGGAATATTAATCAATAATCACACCAAAAGGTGATGAACATGTCCCAAAACATGCATTTGCTAACAAAAAAGGGAAAAAAAAAAGGAGCGAAAGCAGAGGTATTTTATACTCATTCAAAACAACAAAAGAATTCAGAAGAATTAGAAATTATTTGGAAAGACACGGCACAAGAGATATAAAAATATAACCAAACTTTATATAGGATTGAACCAAACTCAGACGATTGAACTTTCGACTCACAGACTTCAAGTATTTGAATTGTTGGTTGACCAATGTTTCATTTTGAACTGTAGTGGGAGAAAACTCTGATCACATAATGATGTTTTAGACTCCGATCATAAATCGATATCATAACACATGGCTTTATGCTTCCAAATGAAGCATATTGCTCCTTGAACAAGGTCGTGTTTGTCAATGAAAGTACCATGTTTACAGTTTGTAAAGCTTTTGAAAATGAAAATACAAATAAAAATAAAATGCTTGGAATGTTGAGCATATTGCATTTTCTTCTTTGACTAAAGAAGATACTACTCCGTAAGTGTCAATAGTTTGCTACATCTTTCTTGTTTTTATAGATAATGATCCAACTTTTCAGGTCAGGGTTGATTTATGAATAGTAATACCTCTAAAATAATAGATTTTAATGTCTTTTTCATAATTTTAAAACAAAATTTATTGTTTAATTAATTTCAAAAAATCATTTATTTTTATAATTAAAAAAACAAAAACAACTTAAAAAACTACATGTTTCTTTTGAAAAATAACTATTTTGTAAACTACCCACTCACTTCTTAGGTGTGCAAATTTTTAATATACTAATATTTTACCCAATTTATTTCATGAATCAAGTGACATCAATTCATTTGAATATATATATATATATATATCTATATATATATATAATGATTATAAAAATGAAGCAACCATTTTATAATTTGGTCTTCAGGCAATGCTGAATACTTGAGTTAGAAAAGCTAGTAAAATTATATAACAGTCATGATTTCATAATTTAACAGTGCATGTAAGAAGAAATTGATAAACCATAGCCAAGTTGAAGAGTTAAATGTTTTTTATTTTTTGGTCTGTTTTCTTGACTGTTCTTTTTAAACATAGCTAAGCAATTTAGTTAGTTACCTTATAACGTGTCTCACCAAGAAAGTAAGACATTGATTTTGTGTTTCGGCTTAAATGCAAGAATTTCATTTGCTAATAATCTCTTAGATTTTGCAAATATACACACATTTATTACCATAAAGGACAACTAATTTTTATCTATATTATGAATTTGATCAATTAAGCATGACTTTTTTTTGGTACAAAAGAAACCGTAGTTAGAGATATAGTTGCAATAATAAGATTCGAAACTCTAAACTCTAAACTTACTGCATGCCAACTTTTAAAAATATTTAAATGAATTAATTAGGCTAAAATCCAAATTTAATTAGGCATTATTTCCTATAAATTAGACATAATTAAGTTATAGCAAATTAGGAAGATTTTCATCAAATTGTCAAGGGTAGGTTTCAAGAACTTTTCATTAAAGAAAGTTAATAAAAATAACAATTAGAAACTTATAAAGTAAAAGATCTATATCTGGCTAATGCTTCAAAAAAGGAAAAAAAAGTTCTGTACCTAATTTTTATCAAAGGTAATATTACTAATCCAAATTGCCCTGCCATTGCAGGAGAGATGCATTACTAAAATTAAAATTTGCATTGCATTTGCGTATAAATTTGGGTTTCTACTAATCAAAGAGTAATCACACCGCCTTAATCAAATATTGTTGGCCTCATCCTTTAAAAAAGCAATGGAGACTGAAGGAGTACAAGTGATAATGGTGACCTTAGCCTTGCAAGGTCACATGAATCCCATGCTCAAGCTCGCCAAAGTGCTTGTATCGAAGGGTGTTCATGTCACCCTTGCCACCAATGATGTTGCACGTAAGCGCATGCTGGACTCCAAAATCTCTACCAACTTCACCACCTCCAATGACACCCCTGGTCGACTCAATCTAGCGTTCTTCTCTGATGGTCTTAGCCATGACTTTGATCGTGATAAGGACACCGAAACCTTCATTGCTTCACTTAAGGCAAACGGACCTAGGAATGTCTCAAATCTCATTGCTGATCTCAAAGCAAATGGCGATAATTTCTCATGCCTTATTACCAACCCTTTTATACCATGGGTGCCGGGTGTTGCGACTGAACATGGGATCCCTTGTAGCGTACTTTGGATCCAATCTTCAACTGTTTTCTCCATTTATTATCATTGTATTAAGCGTCCAGATTTGTTTCCCAACTTGGACAACCCCAATGGGATTATTGTAGATTTGCCTAGCATGCCAGGGTTCACAGTTGGAGATCTTCCAACTTTCATGCTTCCTTTTAGTCCTGCTCATTTTCGGCAATGGGTTGTAGAATTCATTTCAGTTCTGGACAAGGTAAAATGGGTTTTAGTTAATTCTGTTCACGAGCTTGAAGATGAGATTGTAAACTCCTTGGCATCAGTTAGACCGATTTACCCGATAGGTCCATTGGTTTCACCCAGTATTCTAGGAAAGGAAGAAGCTGTTGTAGGAAGTGTTGATATGTGGAGCGCCGAAGATTCTTGCATCGAATGGCTTAACAAGCAGCCATCGTCCTCAGTCATTTACATTTCATTTGGTAGCATAATTATGGCATCAAAGCAGCAAATCCAAAGCATTGCCACCGCGTTGAAGAACATTAACAAGCCATTCCTTTGGGTCGTTAAAGCATCGGAGACGAGGAAAGACGAATTCCCACAAGGATTTTTGGAAGAGATCACCAAGGAAAAACTAGGTATCGTTGTTTCATGGTGCCCTCAAGAGAAGGTGTTAACGAACCAAGCTGTCGCATGTTTCGTGACACATTGTGGCTGGAACTCGACCCTGGAAACTGTGGTGACTGGCGTGCCTGTTGTTGCCTATCCAGAGTGGACGGATCAGCCGACGAATTCCAAGATCTTGGTTGATGTTTTCAAGATCGGGGTGAGGATGAGAAAGCTAAGCGTAGAAGAGGTTGAAAGATGTATTAGGGAGGTCATTGATGGACCAAGAGCAGAGGAGATGAAGAAAAGGGCAATGGAGTTGAAAGAGGCCGCAAAGAAAGCATTGGAAGATGGCGGTTCTTCGAATCGGAACATCGATAAATTTATCGGTGAAATCAGCCGCAAACTTCCATAAATAACGTTTAATTCATGAGCAGATGGAAATGGAATAATTGATTGGAAAATGCTTTCGAGTCTCTCTTTATTTTGCAGCTTGTATTTCACAATGACAGTGTAGCACAAAAAATCAAAGGAAAGTGCTAAATTACATTAGAAAAAAGACCAATAATATATAAGTGTGCAATATTGATAAAGTATTGGACACCGATACGATAATCATTATTGAAATACTTATTTAAATTACAGTTAACAATATTCTGGATAGAATATTGTTCCTTTTGATTAATTTTGCACATATGTACCAATACATGGATTAAATTAATCAATAATTTAGATAAAAGACTAACAATTTTTTATCAAGTGGCAAGAAATAAACACTTCATTTTCAATCAATATATATATATATATATATTATAAAAATATCAACTTCAAAAGTGCAAATAGTAATTTTTTTATTGATATTTTTTATTTAGATTTAAATTGATTAAGTTTTGTTTATCTACTTTCTTTTTTTATTAAAAACTTTTACGAGAACAACACTTTTAATTTATTGTTAACAACAATGACAAGGTTTTGGCATAATATCATAAAAATATTTATTAGTTAAGAATTGAAATCTTATTTAAGTAACTATATATTATGCAACGAAAAAATATTAAAGAACTATTTACTTGACAAGAATCGAGATGTCAAATTATAACAAAAATTGATATTAAGATTAAATTGGTTGTATGATAAGACACTTGAATCATAAAATTATGCTAAAAGTACAATAATATATATTAATGTATGAGATTTAGACATTAATGATTTTAAGTAACAACATATATTAACAAATGGGATACATAAATATATAATAACTAACAATAAATACATAACCTTTAATATAATATAATATAACATAACATTTTATTTGATAGTAATAGCTTTGATATGATTTAATAGCCTTTAGTATGATTTTAATAACCTTTAATATAAGTTTAGTAATAATTTTAATAAGTTTGATATAATTTTGCATATTTATGTTGGTAACATTTAATACAATTTTGATAACTAATTATATAATTTTGGTAAATTTTGATATAATTTGATAACTTTTAATGTAATTTTGATAACCTTTAATATAATTTCGTTAACTTTTTATATAATTTTGTTAAGTTTTAATATAATTTTCGATACTTATAATATGATTAACCTTGAAAGAAGTTTTTTATTTTGGTAACATTCAATATAATTTTAATAGCTTTTTGAATTTTTTTTATAATTTTAATAAAGTTTTTATATAATTTTGAAAGCTTATAATATAATTTTTATTATTTTTAATATAATCTTTGATGTAATTTTAACAATATTAACTTTTAAAAAAACTTTGATATTAACAACCTTTCAAAGAATTTTGATAACTTTTTATACGATTTTGGTAATTTTTCATATAATTCTCTATTATTTCCATTATCACATCCATTTAAAAATTTTGATTCAAGACTTTCAAGTTAAATGTATTAGTAAAGAGAAAAATAAAAAAAAAATGAAAAACAAGAATAGAACAATTCACCTTTGGCTGGTTTATAGTACTAGCAAAATAGTTTGGTAGGATCTATTTTAGTTTCTAGAATTAGAAACATGCTGTGATGTGTAAAGACATGAATTCTGATAAATATAACATACGTTATTCAAATTTTTTATTTTTTTTTAAATATTATATTTAATATTTGTGTTAAACACATCTATACGTGAGTATAAGAATATAATTATCTAAATATATAAAAATTTTAAAAATAAAATATAAATACGTTGGATATATTCTTGTAGCTGACATTCACCATCATACCAGTAACATAAAGCATAGATTAGTCAAATGCTTGCTTGATTGAGCCACTCCCAAAGCCATAAACCGTCCTTTCCTTTGACACCCGAACCATAAAAGGGGCAGCTCCTCATTCAATGGAGATGCATAACCATTCTTTTTAGCTCCACTCTTTATTGACAGAATATTTTGAAAGCCTTGGAATTTTTTTTAAACTATAAAACCAAGGGGCCACGACTTAAGACTTAAGACCACATAGACCCAACAATTTAAAACATTAGCAATGAAACACTTATGTCTTGTTCTACTGGTATCGGCCATGCTTGTTCCTTCAGAGTCAGCTCCTGTTGATTGTTGTGGGCCTAAGAAGATTGGAGATGCAAGCGGGGAAGCTGTTGCCGAAGTTAAAGATGTTAGGATAGGTTCAACTTCAAATTCTGCTGAAGACAGGGGCGATCGGGTTTTAGCAGAGCCGAAGCAGGCGGTAACTATGGCTTCCGGACCGAGTCGAAAAGGCCCTGGTCATTAGTAATCCGTCCTTCATTTCAATTTTTGTTAAGTCTGGTTTGTAATTGTTCAGGAGCATGATTGTGTGTGTGTGTGTCTATATATATATATAATTTGTGTATTTAGTTGGATATATATATACATATGTGTGTGTGTTACTTAGACTTATGTGTAACAGTTGGACATAGGTATGTCTTTGATATAGGAATGTTCATTTTTTAAAAAAATTTTTTAGATGCATTTTAAGAGTCCTCAAAGGGTCATATCCCTTTAACCATGTCCAAATATGTATGAGATATAGGTGTTAAACATGAATACTTAAAAAATCAGAAAGTCAAACGCAACATAGAGCTGGCATGCTTACAGTTTTACATTGTAACTCAATTTTTTTTTTTTAAGTCATCATTTCAGGAGCCATAGGCTATAAAACTAACCTATTTCCAGATCGAGATTCGATATAGAAACTTAAAAGAGGATCACAGAAGATATTACTTCATATAGTTGTAATGAACCAAGTACATCAATGGGATTTCCTAAAGTATAGCTGCAGTCAATAAAAACGTGGTTTTTTACCATTAAACCAATGGAGATTATCTGGCTTCACCAATCCTCAACCTTGAGAATACTTCACTAGCAGTGACATCTGCAGTACCATCAAATACTGCAGTTGTGTTGTCTTCATCAATGGTTGGAAAGCTATTGGATGGTAGACGATTGACAATCGGCATTGAAAATTCCAATGAAGCATTGGTTATACTGTCTTCAAGTGGGCCTCGATTAATTGGCGTCAGCTGAAGCTGCAATGCATATTCCAAGTCCCACAAAACATCGCGCATAATTGGCCTTTCGGTACCAGATGGCGTCAAACACTTCTCAGCTGCTTCAGCGAACTTCCTGAATGAGTTAGGATTGATTGTACCCACTAGCATTGGATCAATGATATTCTCAAGTTGGCCTTTCCTCAGCCAAAGCATTCCCCATTCAGCTAAGTTTACTTCCTCCCTCCGATTCGAGGTGATAACTGCTGGCCTAGCGCAAAGGACTTCAAGGAGTACAACTCCGAAGGAATACACATCAGATTTATCTGTCAATTGCAGTGATATGAAGTATTCAGGGTCAAGATATCCAAAGGTGCCTTTTACATCAACACTGTGTTCTACATCAGGAAGGCCTGATTTTGAAAGACCGAAATCGGCAACTTTGGCCACAAACTGTTCATCAAGCAAGATGTTTGTTGACTTAACATCGCGGTGAATGATTCCTCCAGCTGAACCAGTGTGTAGGTAATTAAGGCCTTTTGCTGCACCGATGCAAATTTCGAGTCTTTGCTTCCAAGATAATTCGGATTTTGCACTGTGAGATTTCTCAAGATTGGCAGTTGGATGATAGAGATTATCTCTAAGAGTTCCTTTCTCCATGAATTCATAGACCAATATCATTTCAGATCTTTCATCACAATATCCAATTAAGGAAACAAGATGACGATGGCGAATTTGAGATAAGACCACTATCTCTGTTTGGAATTCCAGGAGGCCTTGACCATGACCTGGTTCACTCCTTTTCACTGCCACTTTCGTGCCACGAAACATTCCTTCATAGACTTTTCCGAATCCACCCTCTCCAATCAGCAAGTTTGGATCAAACTTCTTAGTTGATTGCTCAATTTCATGATATGATATTCTCAGAGCAAGATTTAAATTTGAAGGGGACAAACTGGCAGTTGTTTCAGACATTTTGTTGTAAGAACTACCCCTTCCAAACAATGGCACTGAGAAAGGCCAACTTGAAGATTGTTCAGGCTTTCCTTTCCTGTATTTCAAACTCAGAAGCACGACTGCTATCAAAACACTAACAAATGCACACCCACCAATGGTACCAATTATAGCAAAGAGACTAGTCCTTTTACTTTTAGGCATCCCTGGCAACGAAACAAAATCCGATTTCTTCATTAACTCCATTATCTCCAGCCCATTCAGGAAAGCAGTTTGATTCTGGGAATCAGATCGGGGGCCTATACTTATGTTCATGATTCCAGATTCATCAGAATCAACCACAAAATCATAGTAAAATGGAGCCGCCAACTGGCCCATTTTATCATATGAACTGATCCTCTGACCAAATTTGTTGTAGATATAGAGATTAAAGATGATAACATCAAGAGATACACTAATTATGTCACAAAAGTGAACTCGAACAAAGTGTGTAGAACTCTTGCTCACATTAAAACTCCATGTTATATTGAAGAAATTCAGTTGTCTGCTACCATCTATATTCAATTCTTTTGCAGTCTTATAGACAAGGCTCGGAGCAATATATTCTGTGGATCCTCCAATTTGGTATTTAGGTGAATCAGTGAAAAATTCACTGTTCCGGGCAGCTTTCGGATTAAACAAGAAAGGATCGTCCGGTATCCAGTACCTCCACAGTGTATCGTTTTCCGGTGTGAGGGTAAGCCCTCCAACATTAATCCTGTAAAGTGTATGTAACACCTGAGAGGGCAAATCATCAAAAGAATTTCCACTTCCTGCAGGAGTAATGCGAGGAGCAGCATCAGGGATGAAATTTTCAGGGGCAAGAAAGACTTCAATGGCGTTTACGAAAGCTAGATCTGATCCTTCAGAAGGTATGAAGTTGATTCCAAATCTTCCTACACTAACCGAGACCAAAAATTCCTTGATGACAGGCAAACTAGTAGTACTATTCTTGACAGTAAAATTCGATAATAGCCAAAATCCTGTAGCTGAAACGTTAAATTTAGCATTGGCTAGATTTGAATGAGATGAAGAAACAAAGAAATGCAGACGTACAAAGTATGTGCCATTCGTTTTAATAAGAAACTCATAAAAAGACGGCTGTCGATAGATTCTTGCAGACTGATAGAGTGGGGATACGCCTGCCGAGGCGGGATTTGCATCAGGGACAGCACTGCTTTGTCCTACAAAGAAGGAAACCCCAGAATTCAGGTCACCGACAAAGTTCCGAGTCCGACCTCCGGTAACGTTGAAGTTGGACTTTGATCCACAGTTGACGAAGTACTCGTCCGGAAGCTCGTAAGCTGAGGAGAGAGGCAGATGAGAAAAGAATTGGCAGGGAAGGAGAAAGACGAATAGTGGGAAAAGAATCTTTAGGTGGTGAAGCTTTTCCATCGGAGGTAGCCAACGTTTTTCAGTAGATTGGAAGTGAAAGTTATGAACACCTTGAAACCGAATAAAGGCAACCAAGAATAAATCATACATGTGATGAATGTTACACAACCATCGGTGGATCAACTGGTTGGGGTTATTTTAGATTAATTAAAG